>JAOEHI010002418.1:0-11686 GCA_025447815.1 Percopsis transmontana
AATACTTATGTCATGCAATAAAATGCAAATTAATTATTTAAAAATCATACAATGTGATTTTCTGGATTTTTGTTTTATATTCCGGCTCTCACATTTGAAATGTACCTAATGATAAAAATTACAGACCTCTACATGCTTTGTAAGTAGGAAAACCTGCAAAATCGTCAGTGTATCAAATACTTGTTCTCCCCACTGTATGTTCCATGTGGATTATATTTATTAGCCCTCTGTGTTAACCTACAAATATGGTGACAAAAAAAAACATTTTGTGTGTGTTCATTCTTTTGCTTTTTACTTTTGGCCAGGTGGAGTACATTGAGTACCTGAGTCGTAAGGTCAGCACAGAGATGGGCTTAAGAGAACAGCTGGACATCATTAAAATCATCGACCCCTGTGCCCAGATCTCTCCCACTGACAGCGAGTTCATCATCGAGCTCAACTGTCTCACGGATGAAAAACTCAAACAGGTCAGTTGCCAGAAACTATCAATGCTTAAGAATAGAGCATTTCCCACTTCCCACAAACAGCTTTGCAATGCCATTGCCTTGTGACGTTTCCATAGAGGTGTACTTACTACTCTTTTTTTGCTCAGCTGTGAACCACAACATAATGGCATTAAACATACAACAAATGGGTGCACTTTTGTGTGCTTAAATGTGGGAGAGTGAAACATTGAGTTAAAAGAGGACTCTGCAAACTCTATTAAAGGGCTCCAGTTTAGAATATGTGCACATTTTATTTGAGATTATAAAACTTGATTGAAAATACTAGTGTACTAGAATTTGTACATGATGCTCTTGTAGAACTGTCCTTAATAAATGTAATGCCTACTTTATTTGTTCTCTCTCTCGTCACACTGAACATTGCGATTGTAGCTGTATAGCAAATCGTTACCTAATTTGATCAAAACATTGCACTGGTTCTCTGCTGCCTATTCCCGTTGCTGAACCTGTTCATGATTGAGGAACTTTCCCTATCCTGCTAGGTGCGTAGCTACATCCGGGAGCACAGCCCCAGGCAGCGGCCCAGCAGCACCCGGGAGGGCTGGAAGCGAAGCAGCCACAGTAGCGCCAGCACCAGTGGGGTGAGCGGTGCAAGCAGCAGCAACGCTAGCATGGTCAGCTCCGCTAGCTCTTCCACTGGTTCTACAGCATCCAACTCTCTTGCTGGTAATTCACAAGTAACATTAGAACTGTTTTTAGCATTAAAAGTCTCAGGTCAAAGTTAAAACATTTCTCCTACAGCTACAAAAATGTAAATAAAGGGAAAAGTCATCCATTGTTCATCCACATGTTTTGAAGCATTTTGGTTCATTAGACTCTTCTCAGGTTGAAGATGGGGGAACTATGCTGCAAATTTGTTGTTGACAAACTCCATGAACTACAAAAAGTCATAAAGAAGGTGTGAGTTGTCCCGCCCTAATGGATGAAACTAAACTGTCATAGTAGATGTCAATAAAGTAGTGTCTTTACTCGTTCAGGCTGTCCTGAAGAGGTTTGATTAGCCACAGTAACGCAGAGCACCTGTGTGTGTGGACGGGGGAAATTATATAGAAATTCAAAAAGGAATAATTCTCAAACAATTGCAGGAACATTTTTGCTCTTATAACTAACATTGGCCTCACTTTTTCAGTAAAGTTTATATATATTTTTTTAAAGATAATTTCTGTTTTGAAACTGGGTTGCAGGTGGTCCAGCCTCAGCCTGTAGCGGAGGCAGTGTGGCCAACATCAGCAGAGCTCACAGCGATGGAAACCTCTCCAGCGCTGCCGAACGCATCAGAGATTCAAAGGTAACCAATGTGTGTGAGTGAGCTTTGTCCACATGCAGTCGCAGACATTTTAATTTACTGTTGGCAGTGTTAGACTGGTGATATGAGCAAACCTAGATTTTTCTGTCATTGTTCAATTCAGTCAACGCGACCTCTGCACCCAGGTACAACAAAACCTTTTCCCTCCCCGCTGCTGGAAAAATTGTAGAGGAAATACTGTACATAGCCTACCAAAAAAAAATCTTTTGTCCCATGATCTCTGTTCATCTTAAACACATTTTCTATCGAGGACGGGACACCGTTAGTCTCGAGCCCTGCATTACAGTTACTAATCAAACAATTATGTAGTTGCTTGCAATTGAGCCTTATTCTCGCCACAACATTTTTCTGGGACGTGCTTAAAGAGCTTACAAGAAAAATCTTGTGTATGTCCTCTATTAGGATAGAGATTTGAGTCCTAGGGATTTGTGCTGATGTGCGGTAAGGTTTAACGTTATGTTAACTGGCAATTACATGACGATGTATCTTAAGCGACATTACGAAGTAACACAAAAGTTATGCAACGAGTAGTAACGAGTAACAAATTACTTCCTACAGCGAGTAAATAAGTAAAGTAATGCGTTACTAAAAGTAATGTGTAATACAATTTTTTTTTTTTTACCCCAACACTGGTTAAAATCTAAATGTCTTTTCTTATACCCTTAACACTATTTATTTATTTTTTACCTCGATATAAATCCACATGCTGATGTTCAGGATGAAAATAATACTATGTGATGAACTAGAAACTACAATTTATTTGCTAACCTCTATTTACTTCCACTGTTAAAAGTATGTACAGCTATGGGAAAAAATAAGACGACCATTCTTGTAAATATAAATATCAAAAATGTAAATATATTAAAATATATATAAATGTAATAAATATAAATGCAATTGTGTGTATAGATAATATATTTTTAATAAGTTGGCAGTAGTTGCTTAATTTTTTCCATGGCTGTATATAGGATTTTGTCTGCCACTAGATGTCATTAGACCAAAGCAAAATAAATGCTTCATAGGCCACACACACACTAACATGCAGGCTCTGCCTGACTGGCTATGAAAACAAAGAACACAGAATTAGCTCATATTACAACACACACAGAGGGAGTGTGACGTCATTCTCTAAGGACAACATTACTCCACTATATCTTTACATAGAAAATAGTTGTTTGATACTATATTAATCTTTAAAATGTCGTGTATATAGAACCCCTTTAAAAACCTCTAACATCTATGAATCTCTGCTGTATTCTCAAGTTAACACTGTCTCAAATCCAAATGGTGCATTTTATTAAATTAATTTAAGTAATGGGAATATACATTGTTAATGTAATGGTTTTACTCTTCTCAATCCTAAATAATGGGTAAACACAATGGTAAAGACCTGAACTCAATGTGAGGTTCTTCTTGGCCTTTGTAGTGTAGTAAAGGACTTCACCAGTAAATGTGGCCGAACTCCTTTCTCTCGTTTCTTAGAAACGCTCCAAGCAGCGTAAGCTCCAGCAAAAAGCCCTTCGCAAGCGCCAGCTGAAGGAACAGCGCCAGGCCCGCAAGGAGCGTCTAAGTGGGCTGTTCCTGAACGAGGAGGTGTTGTCGCTCAGGGTAACAGAGGAGGACGACCATGCAGATGACCTGGACATACTGATGTGACACCAGTGAACCAATCAGTGCTCCCTCTACGCCTAATCTCTTACATCGCATAGCCAACGCCTTCTAGCTCGCTTACAGGCGCTAATCCATAGGCCATAGAATGCGTGTACAGCACAACATGCTAGTAAAGAAATGACCCTTGACAGCCACAAATAATCTGGAACCCCTTGGCTCACCTCTGCATTTTCCAAAAACCTTGCTTTTAATGTAGCAACGGTATGTCGTAGCTTGATAATGCTCAACATAGCACTGCTAGTGCTTCCTAGTAATACCATCAGCACTAAGACATAATTTATTCATAGTAATGCTAATACTCTTAGATGTAAGATCCCCTCCGTCTCATTTCTAATGTCTCTAATAACTAAACAGCTACTGATGCATTCACCACTAGACTGCCATAAAGGGAACTAAATTGTCCTACGGGGAAGTGTCTTGTTAGTTGACATCTATCCAAAAAATGAATTTCTAGCAATGCAAAATTTGCGAAAGGATGCAATTGTGTGTTGACATGCATCCAATACACCTAGGGCCAGGTAGCTTTCTGAATGTTCCGGTACCATCTCTCTTCTAAGACTTAGAGGGAGCACTGACACACTGCATGTTTTAATAACTAACAAGTCATTAACATTTATTAGCGTACAACTTATTTAACTCAAGCTTTTTCTATGTTCCTGTAAATAAATGCTAAATATATTTGCCTCTAAATTGTCCTCACTGTCCCTACTAAAGGGTTGAGAGTCAGATGTAAAGACTTTCTTTACCCCCTACATCTGTGTACATATACATTATATATCATCTGCAGAATAGCGTCTGTTGTGGTCGAAGCTTTCAATAACTGCACTTGTGCCCTTGCCATTTTTGAATTAGATTGATGCATCACATTTTGTTGAAAGAATATATTAATTATGTGTAAGGGCAGACTGCTTAAATTGTTCGAAATGGTTTGACCACTTTTTTTTTTTTTTATAAATATAAATATTGCTTTAGGTGAAGTCTTACCTGAGGTTTTACAGTCTAGTTTTGATTTTATTTTATTGTTTGTTTTGTATTTAATGATGATCTCTTGACTTAATTTTTTTTCCTAGATGTATTGTTTAAGGCTTTAAATGGCTACTGCTACTTTTGGATGAAATTGGGTTTTAAGCTTCTTCCTGCATGTGCATAAAAAAGGAATGTGCACACACCAAGAAAGTGCACATTGCTGTGTTTATTATTGGCATATTGTTGTCAAAGATATCATGTGGGACTATAGCTAGAGGCTGGGTTGACAATAGGTCAGGTGACATTTGTTCTTGTCTCTCATTGGTTTTGTTGCTTCCTAATCTGTCCTGCCCCAGCTGTAAACTCATTAACCACTGACATTTTTACTTGCTGATCTTTGGTTTGTATGGGCTTATGTTTTTGTCCGGCTCCTGTATAAACTATTGCTTACAGCAGTTATGAAAAAAAATAATTGTATGTATTCAGTAGTGATGAATTAGAAAAAAATCTATTTTGAAAAATAAATGCATTTTGAATAAAAATTATATTTAAAAAAAAATATACAAAAATAAGCTGTGATATGATGCAAAGAGGATATTTCTTTATATAACTGCTCAAGTTGGAAGTCTTAAAATGCGTTAAAGGCGACTGGTTTGCCCTTTATTGGTGGTACATTTCTGTAAACATTGTTTTGAGTGAGAAGCACTTTCCCATCAGTACCCTTGTCTATTCTTTACCAACTCAGATAAACAAGATGGAAATTAACAATTGCTTAAAATCAGTATGTTTCTACAAGCGATTTGTTTCCTACAGTGTCATTCCTTATCCCTGTTGAGAATCTGTCTGTCAAATGGTGTGTTTTAAACATGCTCACTGGATGTAGCATATTATGTGACAGAGACAGGTGCTGGACTGCAGTGTGATGTTAGGCCCACCCGATCGATATGTACTGTAAGCTAAATAAATAAAATCCCGTTATTACTGTTTGAAACAGTCTCTGCCGTCGTCTATAGTACACCTGTTCTCTTCAAAGTGCAGCAATCTAACACGCATCCTGTTAAATTGAACCATTTTGAACTGACCTATCTCTAGTGGACTGAAAATGTGCAAGTTATGGAGGGCCTTAAAGCTACGCAGTATTACGTTTAACCAGGGGCATCAGCTGCACTGTTAAACATCCGGGCCTGAGCCCAGATTCTTCGGGACGTAGCTATATGATAGTGTGTGAGTGTGTGGCGGACCGTGACTCTCGACACTGGGCCGTCAGTGTTACCACAAGTAAAATAACTTGCCGTATGCGCTCAGAACCAGTGCGCAGTGCACAAATTAACGGTACATATAATGAAGCTAACCTCACACGCACATACTGTACGCGCACGTAGTGCATAGGGCCTATGCTGGCAAATGTGGGGGTGAACTTCAAACGAAATGTAGAAATATTATCGCGCTCTTCGCAGACACGCGAGACAGGCTGCGTCATGAAAATTATATATTCCTTCAGAAAATATTTGTGTTGTCAACTGAACCTAAACTTTGTGTTGCATACAATTCAAATTACATTCGGGGCTAGTCAAAACATTCGGGGCTGAAGCCCCGGAAAAATGACCTGGCGACACCGATGCGTTTAACGTTTGTTGGATTTATTCACATGAAATGAGGTGCGAGTTGGAGTTTGTCTCACTTTATATGGTCCACGCGTGACTGCTGTGCATTACCGCCAGTAGGTGGCTCCGACTGAAATTAACCTTGGAAGACCGGAAGAAGATGTAGAAGCACGGAGGTGGCGTTTTGCATTGTTTACACTGTTTCCACCTAACGAAGTTGATGGTATTGCATTTACCAGTAAATGCATAGTTAACAAGCCGATTTTGTTCTGTTGAAATGGGTGGCCACGGCGTTATGGCAAACGAGCCCGAGTCTTTGGATTACTCCGTGCACGAAGCGTGGAACGAAGCCACTAACGTTTACCTGCTCGTCATTCTGGTCAGCTTCGGCCTGCTCATGTACGCCAGGAAGTAAGTCACATAAATAAATATCTCCGTGTCTTCTTGTTTATTTCATTAAATTAACCAGGATCTCTATTTTTATTGTGGGTCTGCTCAAAAAAAGGCAACAACACGACATTTAATAGTTAGTGTTAAGGCACCAGCGTTACTAAATGATTTGGTGCTCATGACTTCCGAGTGCTCACTCCTCTCTACTCCTTGCCATACTGCAGTTTGGCTTCCCCCTACATTCACCCATAGAAATACATCACCACACACATTCCAAAACAATGCATTAAAGCATTTTACACGAAACCTGCACAAACAATGTACACTTCTCTGTAACAAATAATTTTGGATATTGTATATTGTCCAAATTTGTATTCCCTCAGGAATAAGAGGAAGATTATGAGAATATTTTCTCTGCCTCCCACCGTCGGTAGCCCCCCTGAACCCAACTTCTATGACAGTCTGCAGAAGGTCCGTCTACGGCAACAGCTGGAGATGTACTCCCTTGGTGAGTTCCATTTTAACATGAATCCAACCAACATTTAGTAATATGGGTTGGATTCTGGTAGTTTACTAAACTGCCCATTCAGAGAAAGCAGTAACATTTGATTATAATGTTATAGTATTTCCCTTCTCTCTAGCCAGGAAGTTGGAGCAGCAACAACAGGGCCAAACAGAGAGCGTTCAGCTCTCCATGGAATGAGAGCAGAACCCTCTGTTCTCTTGGCATCATGAGCCCCTATGTCACAAAGTAGGATTTACTGGTTTGCCAATTCTGACTTTAGAATTTGTGACGTCACCCTGGATGTACTGTCACAATGGTCAGTTTTTACACCTTCTCCAGGACAGGTTATGTTCAGGATCCCGGATCATAACTAGTTCTTGGACCAATCAGGTGTCTGGAAAATTCCAATTCCAATTCCATTACATTATACCCAATCCAGTTTCCCCATAGGAATAAAAATGTAAAAGCTGCTCAGGGCAAGGGTTTTAAGAGATTGCCAAAAGCCCATGGCTTTCCCTAATTATTTTATTATCAATTGACACTTTTATTATCAAAACACTAGTTTTTTTTCACTGCTAATCTTTCTACATGCGGCCCAAAGATGTACTACTGTACACTCTTCTATCATCTGTATGCCAAACACAATTTATGGGTCAAATATGCAAGGAAAGGGGCAATACGCATTTATGGCAATAAAATTAAATGTGGGTTAAAATAGAGAAGCCTGTCTGACTACCTTTTGGGGCGCAGTAATGATGGCTGTTTGCCCCAAACACCTTCGATGTGCACTTGAATTGTGATTTATCTTAGTTCAGATATTCTGAATCAGGGTCGTGCCATAAAATAACCTGAGTGGTGTTTGTGAAGCTGAAACTTAATCAGTAACCCTGTCTATGTTGAACACACATCCTGGCATAGGGCCTTGGAGTAAATAACGGCACTATTAGCTAGGGTGAGAGAAACATGGCCTATTTACGTCAGTGTGTGTTTGGTGTTTACAACTCGCCTGGATGGATAGTAGGGAGTTGTCCAAGATCTGGGAGAATGACAAGATTTTGTGGGCAAATTATTAGTTATGAAGAATGTATTACAAATAATATAGGATGTGCATTGGATTTATTTCTTTTTTTTTTTTTTTCATAACCTAAATATAAATGTAGTGCTGTCATCTAATGTCAGCTGTAATAGTTTGCTGTTGTGAATACAACTAACAATTATCTGTGTAGTCTGTTTAAACTAACATTTGCACAGTACACGATGTATTTCTGTCATCAATATAATTAAAATGGTACATAAGCCTGTTTTGAAGTTTATTTTTTTATATAAAAATGAACCATAAGGTCAAGTTGAAAGCCCTGTTAACCACCCAGGTGTTTATGTTTTGGCTTATCGGTGTGTGTATAAACAAAATAGGGAAATGTAAACAAAAAAACTTTATTAACTACATGAGACTTCAACCCTTTTTCAAGGAACAACATGCCAAATGCACCAGGCATAAAGTTAAATTGTAAAAAAAGATATTTTCCCTTAATGAACTTACACTTAAATAGTCAAGTCAATCTCAATGCAAGAGAATTGTCAAAAACACAATAGAACAATATGCAAGCAAGCTGCTTCAAGCTCTAAATCCAAATATACACACAAATACCAGCTAAAAGCAATCAGAAAAAACAGGACAGACTCCTTATTGCCGAACATGTCTGGTCATGACATAGCACTGCAGTTTGATTTTGTAAACTGTCTTGACATTCAGCAGACTTTATAACTTTAACCACAGTTAAGACCAGCAAATTCTATGTTGTAGGGTACTGGGACTTGGCAAGAACCACAATACAGAAAAAAAAGTTACACCATCTTGCCTTAACTAGTACATTGCCAAAAGCCTCAAGTCCTTGCAGTCACTAATAATTTACAAGTGGCTGCGATATGCAGGATAAAATAGTTCCCTAGTGCCGGCTCTGTGGGCAGATGTCCACATTATTAACAGAAAGAGAGTTGGCATACTGTGAAGTCCAGTCTCGGACAAAAATCTTCTCTACTTGGCTCTGCAGAGTGGCCTGGCCTTTGCCAACCACTGACTCAGTCTGGTTCACCACCACACCCACGCCCGCTGTGTGAGTGAAGTAGTTTTCTGACCAGTTTGATGTACCTGTGGACACATTCACACAGGTTAGAAGTATTAAGTTCAAAGTCCTTTCATGTACTACATTTCCTGTATGTTTGTAAGTTCAGGGCCACCATGTGATACAAGTGTGAGGCGGTATAAATAATGATATGATACCTATATAGGCAACTCTGTCTGTCACCATGTATTTAGCGTGGTTGACTCGTGCAAATGGGATGTCCTTTTGCTCCGCGGTTGAAGGCACCACAAACAATTTCTGGACAAGAGAAACGACAAAAATCACAACTGACAAATAAAATACGCTTCATAATTTAAATCGGCACAAATTGTTTTCCACCAATTAATTTGTTAATCAATTGTTCTAATGCGGATTCCACACCAAATTTGACAAACTGATTATGGCTTTAGCCTCAATTATTGCTTTATTACCTCATCGCTATGAATCTCGATAAAGATGTTTTCAAAGATGTTTCAAGCTACCGCCATGTATAGACCCTTTTCACAGATGTGCTAATAAAATGCTAATGTTAAATGCTAATACAATCAAAAGGTTTTGCATGCACTGAAAGTACTATTGATTCATTGCCAATGCTTGCACATCTAAATTAGATTGACCCATTATTTATTTTATTAGCTACTATAGCTGTGTTTGCTCTACTATGACATTTGTGAAAAGGGTCCATTCTCTTCAATACAAACACCTTTCACTGAAGAGTCCCTGTAGCTCTTTGGGTAAATATTTCTTAATCAAACATGCTTACAGTCAATGTGGTTAAAAGCAACAACATACCACACTGATGTCACATTGGAGTGGTGGCCTGTTGAGCACTAGCAGGGACTGCAGGAAGACAAACATGGACGCTGGCGAGTGTGGCCAGCAGCTCACCAACAGTCTCACCTCCACTCTTCTGCTACAGGCTGCATCGCGGAGGGCAGAGTCGATGGCGGGCCAGAACCTACCAGGAGAACACAGTCAGAGCTTTTCTAATGTGGGCGAGAAGGAGAAGGGTTCAAGTGAGAGAAAACACTCCATGATTGTGTTGTAGTGCCCTCAGACTCCCACATTTTTGCCCCAGCTGTTTATGTTAGCGGCTGTAGGGGAAGGAGTAAATAAGGGGTGTCACTCAGCACTCACAGGTTTGGGAGAGGCATGTTTTCAAACTAAAACTATGTTTTTGTAACGCTGATTTCCACCGCAGGGGGAAATCTAGACAAATCGAGGAGTGTCCCGTTAACACTAATCAAACATCAATTTAGCCCACTACCGGTTTGTGAAGTTTTAAAGAGCCGCAGACAATACGGTACTAAACATTATTATTATAAATCAAACCTTATTATCATTTATAGGAACAGAGCTTCACCTTTGTGGATTTGTGAACTCAGTCATGGGGAGATAGTCCATAACAGAGATGTAAATAAATTTCTGAGCGTCCACGATGATGGAAAGGATGGAGGAGAGGTCGTCAGTGCGTCCCCTAGCTGAGATCTGGGGCGGGGCACTCTGGAAGCAGGCAGAAACCGGCACGTGAGAGCACCATAAGAACAGTGAAAATATTAAGCCATACTGATACTGAGGGACATTGGTCGGAGTGAGTGGACAGCAACATAATTAAAAAATGTTTAGAGAATTGTTGTTGTCATTTTTTATTAACTAAATTTTTTCTGCTCAAGACAGGCTGCGCTTAGATGCTTCTGACAATCATAACTACTCGCATGATCTGGATAGATTATATTCATAATTTACATTTATTGGAGTCTGGTCAAAACAGACAGGGAAATTAGCTTCATCAAACAACGGATAAATTAAATATTTTAAAATTCAAATTGAATTTAAACTCACAGATAGGTACACACGAGCAGGGACACCGTTTAACTTCAAATGCAGGGGATAAATGGCGCTGGACAGGGCAGAAAACCGGGCAGGCCAGTAAGGTGGCAGGGAACCATTCTTTTCAGCACCAATGTTCCAATACACCCCAAAGATACGCAATGCATCCTGAGCCAAGCAGCTGCAATCCTCCACTACAAGCCCCACCTCCTTTACCTTGGTTAAACCAAGATCAGAACAGATTATCAACCCAGCAAAAAAACAGAACTGGGAGTATAGCACTATGACAGAGTGACTAACAAAAAGGCACATATTCTTTCTTTAAAGTAAAAGGTCAACTAGAGGGACAGTGGTGAGACCATACCTGGCTCAGAGAGCGCCAGTCCATGTTGGCACTGCCCAAGTACAGGTGTTTGTGATCGACCACCCACAACTTGGTGTGGACGATACCTCCTGTCACAGACTGGAGATCTACCTCTCTGATCTCCGCACCTGAGGAATACACAGGGACAAGCCCCCTGAGAGCTCTGGCTTCATATCAGATTAGTACGTTAAGAAATTGTTTAGAACATTGGGACAGATGAACTCGCAAGGGATCTTATTCAAAACAAAACAGAATCAACTGCACCCTGCTACCTGACTGAGGCATTCACAGCAATCGCTAACTGTTGAACCTAGCTAAGGGGTCTGGAATGTGTGGTGGGGGGGGGGGGGGGGGGGGGGGGGTTGTGCGGCAATAGCAACCACCATGGCATTAAAATGTTTATTAAGCGGTTAGAAGATATATT
>JAOEHI010002419.1:0-11686 GCA_025447815.1 Percopsis transmontana
TCTCTCTCTCTCTCTCTCTCTCTCTCTCTCTCTCTCTCTCTCTCTCTCTCTCTCTCTCTCTCTCTCTCTCTCTGTTATTAGATTTCTTATGAATGCACTTTGGGGGCAAAAGGCCCCTCCAAATGCAATATGCTAAAGGGACACTCCTTCATTTGTGTCTGGACTCTATCCTTGTTGCATAAACATTGCTTTGCTCTGCGAGCACGTGCCCTTACCGCTCCTGAATGGGTTGCACTCACCTCTACCCCTCCCCTTTCCCCACCTAGACTCACACCGTTCGCTACCCTTCCCCTTTCAGCCAAATGCACGTTCGTGTACAGTTGTGTTTCAAACACAAACCGTGAGCAGGGACAGAGATTTTGGGCAGTGTAGCACAATCAAGGAGTGTACCATTAATATCTAATATTATATTTACAGTTAATTATTCTTTATTACAGAAAGAAAGCAATTCATCTTAATTAATTCAGTTTCCACTTGACAATTTGTTTTGCAATATCTGGTCGAAATAATTGCTTAAATTGCTTCATAGCACCAGCAGTGCTTTTAAGTACTGCCTTCGAGCGCACACTAGCAAACATTCAAACATTAAAGATCATTAATTTCCCAAAGTCTAAAGACTAAATAAATTTTTCTGCTTTTCTTTGTTTATTATAGCCTATTGTTGTTTCAAATGTTGTTCTATTTTTCCACCATCCACCACCCCGTTTAATACAATATATCAAATGTGCTTGTATCATGGGGTATTACTTTTTGTGCAGTTGAACATGCTGGATTACCGAATCGTCCCAGCACAGCAGGGGAGAAAGAGATTTATACATCTAAAAATAACCTCTGACACGATCCTTTACTTGCGCCTGTGATGGCATGCCAAAATACATGCGCTCGCACACACACACACACACACCAGTCTAGGAGTGTATTGCATTGCATTAGTGCTGCATACTGTAGCCTAGCATAGAATTTGCTTAGCATGCTCCTGTCTAGCTCAGTGTAGCATTACTATGGAATAGGCATGCTGAGGGAGATGCCCCCGGTTATGTTAGGGGTTCAAGTTAATGAGAAGGATACAAATCGCTCTCTGGCCAGGACTTAAAAAGTGTCTAGAGGGCATTTCAACAAAACACAAACTCCTCCGCCTTTTGGAAATTTCTCCAATCCAGCAAGAAACTGCCCTGTAGACACGGTGGGGCTTAAAAAGATGTATCACTTACACCTTTGTGAAAAATCATCTGTGACAGCCTGTATCAGTGAATTTATTAGAAGTAACTTTCCTGTAGGCGCATAATGTTGGCCGCACCGCTGGGTTCCAATGTTTCCACCAGTTTATTAACAAGCCCCTTTCTCTCTTCCTCTCTGTATTTGCAGGATATCCAGGCCGAGATCGACGCCCACAACGACATCTATAAGAGCGTGGATGGAAACAAGTCGAAGATGGTCAAGGCGCTGGGTAGCTCGGACGAGGCTGTGTTGCTGCAGCACAGGCTGGATGACATGAACCAGCGCTGGAGTGACCTCAAGAGCAAGTCGGCCAGCATTCGGTCAGTACCACTAAGCTGAAGTCAGCGAAATGGTTGTCCTCACGAGTGGTCCCGACCCACCCGCTTTGAGAAGAACTGTATCAACAGGCACAAAATAAGCAGAAACCACCGATTTCACCATCCATGGCATCATTGCATGCCGACGGTGTTGTTGTTTTCTAAAAGACGATATGTTTCTCCAGTTAATACGCTGGCAATACAGCTGCTATTCTCAAGTACAAAGCAGTTAGCTATGACAAAGCATAGACATTTCAGGCCTACCTCATTAAGTAAAGAAGCCCCCCGCCCCAAATCTGCAGATATAGCCGGATCAAGATGTAGCCTTAGTTGAAGGCCGTCATACAATATTCACTCGCCACTTAAATTTCCCCCCCCCGATACCGCGCACCTCATTCATAATGTAACCCCTATGCTACCCTGCGCGAGGCTGAGCCCATCACATATGAGCAGTATGCACTGTACTCTTATGTACAGCGCACAGCGGTTTGTCAAGTTGGCGCTCAGACGTTGTCATGTAATATTTACGATGACGGCTCAGTACAGTTGATATTCCTATCAACTGTGAAATGGCTCACTTTTTTCCCCCACAGCTTGCTTGGTGTGGGCAGATGATATACGGTCGACTGACAACAGTCACCGCCATGGGATGTAGTTGTAAGGGAGCACAGAGCCAGTCCCCACCCTTGCATTAGTAAAAAAGGGATTTGCGTGTGTGTGTGTTGCGCTTATTATAGTAAAATTTAATAAAAAAATAGGTGGCAAAAAACACAAACTAAACTAAATCTGAAATGCACAGTTCCAAGAAAAATTATTAAATATCATAATTTTAGGGTGAATTAACTATTTTGCATTACGGAAATAAAATTCTATTATTAAAGTAAATGACTGGAGAAACTAAACTAAAACTGGAACACTTTTTTTTATGAAAAACCTCAAAAGAACGTCAAAAGGAAGAGCTGCACTGGGCATTTAAAGTGTGAAACAAGATTGAGGCGTGGAAATTGATTTTTGAGTGGGGGGAGAAGCTATGCCAAGGTCATTGCATGAAGAAAACAATGTGCTCTGAAAAGCAGAGCACAACAAACATTTCCATGCCTGACGGAAGAACGAGAGGAAGTGACTACGACTAGTGAACACTGGATGAGAAAGGTGTTATTTTTAATCTCGGTGCTACCTTAACACACTGTTGCTGCTGTACACACTTAAATCACTTTAAATTAAATCACTTGATTGCCACAAGAGAAGACTGCTGCTAAGCTCTCAGCTTTGTTTATGTGTGTGTGTGTGTGTGTGTGTGTGTGTGTGTTTTAGCCCCTGTGTGCGTCGATTGTGTAAAGCCTATTAGGTCCTAATTGCAGCACGTGTAATTACAGCTAAAGCGGAAAGACCCAGCTGTCTATGCCCAGTGTTCAGCGTACATTATACCCAAAAGAAAATATCTGCACAAAACAAAGTGCTTCTGAACGCCGTAACATGCGTCCACCTCCTCCCACACTATTAGCAGGAAGTGTAGGAGCAGGGAACTCAATACTAATGGGAATGCCCTGTCCTGGTGGAGTGGTGAGACCAGCTGGCCATTAGAGCTTCAGGGAACCAAGGTTTCATTGGGAGTTGTATTGGTGTTCCTTGATTGATCAAAAGGAAAACGTGTTGTGTGGCCAAGGCTTTCTTGGGAGTCGTTCCATCAAAACATTATTGGGATCCCAATTGATCTGTCTTGACAACACAAGAGTTCCATTGCCGAGTAGTTAAAGGAACCCTACACTGTCTAGTCTCGCACAATCCCAGTACATGCTATTGTTGCTGTTACTTTTCCTTGACGTGGCTGTTGCACGTCGGCAGGGCCCACCTGGAGGCGAGCGCAGAGCGCTGGTCGCGCCTGCTGGGGCTCCTGGAGGAGCTGTGGCGGTGGATCTGTTCGAAGGACGAGGACCTGACCAAGCAGATGCCCATCGGAGGGGACGTCCCCACACTGCTTCAGCAGCAAAACCACTGCATGGTGCGTACCCATCGCCGCGGGCGACCGCTCTCTCTCTCTCACTCATATAACACTGCTTTAAGTCATAAGTCTATTTACGTCTATTTGGTTCAAGGTCTTCAATTGTAGACGTTTTCTACAGCTTTGTGGTCCGTTGTGTTGTCTGAAGGGACCTGGAAGGGCTGGACTAATTTTGAAATCTCTCTAACATGTCATTTAGACAAAATTCCTCTCTGAATACAAGACAGTCAGGTTTGGCCCCAGGTTTGACAATATTTCTTGATTCTAACCTATCCTCCCACTCCCAGACAGATAGCAAATTAAGTTGCATGTTAGCATGTTAATAAAAACTGAAAACGAATGTTCAGCTCAAAGGGAGACAACTGACAGTTGGACAATGGAATGATATGGGGCCTAAGGGTTTTCGTACATTTTCTTAATGGCATTTGTTTATTCATCGAGATATTTATTTGTTTTCTTATGTAACCATATTACTGTAATACTATTATATTACTGTTAGAAACGGCACAACACATCTCCCATCTCCCATCTCCCATCTCCTCAGCCACATCACTGTTATTTGCCTCGTTCTGTGCCGTACGTGATATATATTCTGACCTCTAGTCTGCGGCACCTCCTTCCCAGCTTCATCAGCACCGTTATTTGCTATGAGCCTCGAACGCCGTTTTGTCCGTCGTATCCAGCCGTTATTGTGATAGGCTTTTGAAGGGTAATTGGTTTCAGATAGATGACTGGGCCCGTGGCTAGTGTTTACCCCCTCAGCCTGTCTGTCCGTCTGGCTGAGTGAAGCCCTCACTGCTGTCCGCCTCGCTGTTGACATAGTAATGCGTTTCTCTGGCCTCTTCTCCAGGCTGTTATTGGGTTTCTTCCACACAAAAAAAACACCAAACAAACATGGGGTCTAAACAAAAACACACAGTCATGCGCGAGCGCACGAGTGAGATCTCTCAAAGAGACTCGTTGTGAGACGTGCACCCTCGCCTGGTCAGGCGTGTTTGTTAAGAATTATTTAGGATGTAGGCACACGCAAGTTTACGTGCGGGGCCTCCAGGCACCGTCTAAAGCCATCCTGAGGTCTGGGACGGGGTACCGTGAAGCGGAGACGGGCCTTGGGCTCGGCTCGCCCCGGCTATGCTCTATTAGATGAGATAACGGTCCGGAGAACACACAATAGCCACGGGAGAATACAGTTCCTCTCGCATCTCCGCTGTGCCCCTCCTTTTCGGTTCCATGTGGCACTGTTAACCCCCCCCCCACACACACACCTCTCTCCTCCTCCCTTCTGTATGGCGAACAAGGCCTGCTTTTCATTTTGACTGTATGAGTATTCACACACAGTTATTTATAGGTTCCACTGTTTTCCGTGTATTTCTGATACATTGGCTTAGAGGGCACAGCAGCACAAAGAGCCAGGGCTTTGAACAGGTCATGCTCCATTCCCGACGCGCACACACACTGAAAAAGCACACACTGGTACACACTCGCAGGTCCACATACTGACAGACACACAGAAACCTAAACCCCAAAGTGTCTACTGTAAATGTCTTACACACTGGCACACTCGCACACAAATGCCTGCCTCAGCCAGACTGGCAGAGTGCTGAGAAAAGAGTATAAAGGTTTATGGAAATTGTCAGGTACTGTGTAAGGCAGGAGACGGCTAAGAGGAGGCTAAGGATCAGAACCCATCTACTTTCCCTCCTCTCTGGGAAGCTTGCAGAGTTTAAAGCCGGGCAGCTAAGCCACTCCGCCCGACGTGTAGCACGAGATATCGGTGTTTATGAAAGCAAGAACGAAAGGAGAAAAGGATAAGAAAGCAGGGTCGGAACAGTTCCAAAAGACGGTGGTGATCAGGAAGCTGTCGAGCATAAATAAATAAATATAAGCTTGGAGAGCGGGTAGCAGAATGATTTACATTAGGGAGGTAGCTGGTAGATGGTTTCAAGGGCCCGACAAGCTCCGCCTTCCTCCCAATCATCATGTTTGAAAGAACATATTGAAAGAAGACGTAGAAAAAAAGTGGGGTGTTTCACCCCCCCCCCCCCCCCACACACACACACCAGCCCCATGTATCAACTCGTGTCTGTGTTTGTCTGCGGATATAGTCGTAATAGCTTTTAATAATCCCACATTCAATTATCCAATAACAGGCCTGCCTCAGCGTCCAGCTGATTAAACTCATCAATCAGCTGTGTTTTTAATGAATCGTTTTTTTAGGGCGAGCAGAGGGAATGAGGGACAGAACGCTTGTGGGCACTTTTAATGACTTTTTAAATTTTTTTATCTTTCAGCAACAGTTGGCTTTTAGTAATCATTGGCAGGAACGGCTTATGTGGGGACTTTGAGGTACCTCCAGTTAAAAAGAAACGAAAAAAATGAAACCGTAATAGGTTTTGACACATCTCTGCAGTCGTATCTGCTTGGTGATGCTGTAGCCTACTGCCAGGATCAACACAACACATGCTCAACTATTACAATTAGCCTGCCCAATGTGAAGCTAATAATCCAAATGGCCGTGCTAAGAGAGTTTAATCATGCTGTCGGCGTGATTGATTAGCGCCGTTGGTACCTGGACAAATGGGTCATAAAGGAAGAAATAAATGGGTTTAGGGGCTCCCCTGGACCAAAGTTATCTCCTTTGACTCACTTTGAATAATTGCCTATCTGTGAGTAACTTTTAATTTGCTTTCTTTAACTTCCCCACTGTGGAACAGTCCTGGTGAGGAGTTTCATGGTGTTGTATGCATCATGACTGATAAAGGCTGGCAGAGTGCGTTTCATATTTTTACGGTTCCTAGGTGCGTTTTATATTTAGGTTTTTGTTTATTTGTTTGCGGCAGCCACAGCTGGAGCTGAAAGATTCGTGGAGCATTTCAGAGGATATCGTCTCAGCTTGAAAAACCCTTTGGCAGGTTGGACTTGGAAATCTACAGTATTAACTTTAACTGTTCTGTGTGTAAAAAATAAAAAAATTTTCCTGAGGTCACAGTGAACTTTCTTTTGTGAGCAGGGTCCTTTGTATGTGCTTGTAAAATTTGGCTCCCAAAGACATTCAAACTAGCTTGTACTCTAAAAACAGAGCTGTTAACGTGAGTCAGCAGGATGGAGACAGATCCGTGCTTCGGCCGTGGTTAAATCTTTATGGAAAAGTCATATTTATCTACGTTGCACAAGCCCAAGCTCCCTCGAGCTGCTATGTACTGTAGTTTGTTAGGCTTTATTGAAAGGAGTGGGATTGGTATATAGAAGTAAGCTGGAAAGAAAATCCCATAGAGGCACTTAGCCTTTTCTCTTTTTAGGTATGTACAGTATGTACACTTGCAGGCTTTTTCTCAGCTAGTATTTATTAGGCTACTTTAACTCTGTCTTCTTTAATTTGAGAGCAGTGGTGCTTATTTTTTTTCCCAGGATGAATATGGGATGTGTGCTTGTAGAGAACTTGAGATAGCAAGATTTAGAGGGGTGGGTGGGGTGGCACAGTTTCGAAAGTAACAGCGTTGCGATGTTATCGTGTCCTCTTATCACCCCCTCCACAGCAACAAGGCTCGGGGTGGTAAGGCCGTCCGCTCTGCTAGCCTGGATACACGCACATACACAACAAATACAGACGCGCATAGATATTATATTAACATAAAGACACCAACACATACAGGCTAAAATACACAAACGCATAGAGACACTAGCATGCACGGGCTAAGTTACAAGACACAGTAGGTGATCGTATTTGTTGGCTCGCTGACAGTGGAAGGGAAAAAAAAGGTCATCATGCAGCCTTTTCTCTGTCTGACCTTCCCAAATCTCTCCTGAAGCCCGGACCATTGGCCTCCAAGTGCCAGCGCTAGAACGAACGATCACAGAGACTTATTAAGGGAGACGGAGACCTCGGACTTTAAACCGCACGTCGTCTGGGTTCAACGCTCCTGGGCAAACTGGGATTTGTTTTGAAACGAATGTCGTTCCGCTCCGTCTCAAAGTCGCACGTGCGTTTGATATTTATGTAGCTCGCTGTCGTAATCCGTGTCCCTGTGTGACACCGTGATAATCTAAACTCGTTGACGTTTTTTGTGTGTTGGGGTGTCCCCTGGTGTTGACTTCTGATTGAAGTTGCATGAATGACACATGTCATGCCTGATGGGGGAGGAGGGGGGATTCCAGGCGGGGATTTGCGTTGCTATGGCTACAAACCTCTTTAGCTTCAACAGAGCCACTTGGAGTTGCTATGTACGTCACAAACTATGTATTTCACTAGGTTATTTTAGACCTTAATGGCACTGTGACAGCGTTGGCTTCTGCCTTAAGGATAATCAAGCTGGTGATTATGGCATGTCCACAAACGCCATTAAACTCTAATAGAAGCATAAAGGTATGAATGTTGGGCATTAATGCATGAGCTCACTGCTCAGCTGGCCAGTCAAACCCACTTGAAAAACTTTGATTATCATGTCACCAACGATGAAAGCACCGTCATGCACTGTAGCTGAGAGTTCCTTATCACCTTTTTCATCTGCCACTGTACTAAAAACCACTTACATGATCAAAAGTTCCCTCTGGAAATTACTCGTCATCAAATAACTGCTGCTGGAAGTCTTTTATTGAACATTTCTGTTCTGGTGCAGTGTGTATGTATGTATGTATGTATGTGTATATATATATATATATATATAGGCCTACTGGAATCTTGGAACAGCTTATGAGAAGGACTCGACAAAGAAATAACAAAGAAAATGGGAAAGTATATTGTGTTGCTTGGACAATGCTGTTTCTATGAGAATGCCATCTTCAAATTACCTCCAAATCTAACTGAAATGAAATTCAAAGCTCGGCACAAACCACACAGGCAGAAGTCGATGACAAATTGTTTGCTACAGGTGGGTGTCCTTTAGAGCTCTCCCTCTGTCTATCTACTGTCCAGTTCGTCTTCCTTTTGCACTAAACCCTTGACATTGCTGCTATCTGTTTTCCTCTTGATGCAGTTCCCCCCCCCCTTCCGCTGTACAGTACTCTCATTCGCTCTCTATCTCTCAAGGTCCACTCTCTAAGCTACCTGCCTATTGCATTTCCTCCAAATGAGCTGGGAGAGAATCATTGGAACAGAACAAACCATTCCATTAGCAGGGGCGATTTAATTAGTGTTCAGCGGGAGGTGCTCAATTTCAGTGGCGGGGAACATTTCGCCAGGTGGAAGCCATGCAAAATTCTCATTGCAGTGGTTTTCAACGTAAAAAGAGCCTTTATTTTTTAATTATTTGATTTGTTTTTTCCTTTAAAGGTGAAACCGCAAGGTTGCGTTTTGAGAGCTGTTACTTTTCTTACTTCTGCGGCACTTAATTTTTTTATTTTCTTGACTTCAAAGAATTAAATCGATGCTGGGCAAGGGTGAAAATCGCCTCGACTTTTGGGATACCGTTGCCCTCAGCCCACTGTTTGGTGCCATAACTGAAGCCTTAACGCCGCAAGCCAGCGATCATCCCCGAGTACATAGTTTCAAGGCAATCACACACTCCGATAGGCATTTCATTCCCCCCGCATACCCGTGACCCGCGGGGTCACACTCATATTAAAAGAATAATAATTACACCGCTACATGCAGCGCACACTTCGAACCTCCATAGCACTCCACTTTTATTGGCTGTTTGGCGCTGTCATCGGGAAGCCTATGTCAAGGAGACTATTGAGACAAGTGCCCCTCCATATCTCTCCAAGCTGTGTGTGTGTGTTTGGGGGTTGTAAAAGGTCCACAGTGTGTGTGCTGATTTGGCCTGTATGTGGACAGGCCTTGATGTGTAGTATTGCTAGCTGTCTCCTTGATGAAAACGCCTGCGGGAATGACACGCCCGGTCACTTTTTCCTGTGGATGACTGCGCGAATTTTACACCAACGACAAGGAAACCCTTAACCGACCTATTGTCCTTTCAGCACAGCTCTGTCTCTCTTGCGCGTTCTTTTTGGCGATACTTGCTACCTAATTAGCCGCCAAGAGTTTTGTTTATCGTGCTCACAAGCAAAGCGTAAACACTCACTTGTATCCGCACTGTGGGAGTGTCTATACAAAGTTCCTTCTTGTTATAAGGCTTTGAAACTCTGAGCTGATTTAAGAGAAACGGGGAGATTAGAGTAGAGGACAGTCTGGATACAGCGCACTGTTGAAAACGCATCAACATATTCTCGTACGCAGATAATGCTGTCAGAAGGGACTGATTTAAAAAAATTGCTCATTTTAATGTGTTGAGTCATTTTCTTAGTGAAAAGGAATTGGAGGGGGAAAAAGTATCTCTGTCTAGATGCCATTTTGAAGATGTCCACGGGTAGCCAACACAGCCGTGACTAATAACTAATGACCTTTTTAAAGAAATTATCTGCAGTTCTAAGAAATAAATGGCTGCCATGTATCTTCTTCATTATAAAATAAAAGAATAAAAGAAGAATATAAAAGTGATTCAGCCTCAACTGTCTCCTCTGGCCTCACAGGAAGTGATATTTTATACTATTTGCTAGCTAAAGAAGAATAAAAAAGTTTTGCCAAACCCAGAGTCAATAGGGAATGGCCTTCCGCTGAAATAAAGTAACTAAGTCTGCTCTGACCAAAGAAGCGTCTGTGTTTCTGACCCTGTAATGCTACTTTCTCCCTGCAGGCGTTATGTTCCGAGCTAAAGGAGAGAGAGCATCTAGTGATCAATACTTTGGATCAGGCCCGGATGTTCCTGGCCGACCAGCCCATCGAGGGCCCCGGGGAGCCACGCAAGAACCTCCAGCCCAAAACAGGTTTGTCTGCCCCAGATACCAGTCGCTTCCTGTATACTGGCGGAAGATGGCTGAAGATAGACAAACATAGCGGCCATTTCCTCTCTGGGGATTACTGATCTGGATCTCAATGAATGTAGCTGGTTTAAATGTAGTCACTCCCTCTTTTTACCAATGAAAGTATTCTTTCTGTCTCAGTTCTTGATCTGCCCTCTCCATTCCCTTTCATGCACACCTATCTGCCCCATGTTCCTCTCTCTCACACTTTCATAAGCCTTACCCAAATCGTATCCTAACCTTACCCTAAACCCTGACAATATTAATAAATGTTTACGTAACATATCCCTAACTGTAACCAGATGAGGAACCATGACTAAGCTTAACCAAGAAATGGCCACAAATATAACAAGAAATAATAACACTGTCACCTGCCCCCTTTCTTGCTTCTCTTCGTGACTACCGGTCTCCCTGCCTCCATGACTACCTGCCTCCATGACTACCTGTCCCCATGACTACCGGTCTCTATGACTACCGGTCTCCCTGACTTCCTGTCCCCATTTAGTCAGCAGCATAGCTCCCAGCAGCTCATTGCTGCCAGGCTACTGAAGCCAAGCAGGTCTGGGCCTGGTCATTGCCTGGATGGGAGGCCTGCTGCTGGAAGATGTGTTGGTGAGGCCAGCAGGGGGCACTCACCCCTGTGCAGTGACGGGGTGCGATCTTTCGGGTGAGACTCTCTGTGGTCATTAAAAATCCCAGGACACTTCTGGAAGAGAGTAGGGCTGGTAACCCCGGGGCCCTGGCCAAGAAATTACCCAACAATGGCCATAATCCATCAAGGCCTTCTAAATTGTCCCCTAAATTACAAATAGGCTGATTCTCCCTCTGCTCGCCTCCCTACTGACCAGCGAATGTGTGGTTAGCATACTTGCGCACTCAGGCGGCCGTCGCGTCATCCAAGTGGATGCTACAGGACACGGTGGTGGAGGTGGAGGTGGGTCCCCTATATGTAAAGTTCTGTGAGTAGCTTGAAAAACGCTGTGTAAGTGTAATGACTATTATTATCATAACTGCTGGTCTCCTTTGACTACCTGTGTCCCTGACTGTCTATCTGCCACCTTGTTTAACTGTCTCCCTGACAACCAGTGTCCCTCACCACCTGTCACCTTGATGAGCTGTCTCCCTGACAACCAGTGTCCCTCACCACCTGTCACCTTGATGAGCTGTCTCCCTGACAACCTGTGTCCCTCACCGCCTGTCTCATAGACTACATGTCTCCACGACATCGTGTGTTCTTGTCCTACTGTCTCCCCTGATGACCTGTCTCCATGCGGGCGCCGGCCCCGCCCGCCCCCCCGCCCCCCCCCCCGCCCCCCCCGCCCCCGCGCGCGCCCCCCCCCCCCCCCGCCCC
>JAOEHI010002420.1:0-11684 GCA_025447815.1 Percopsis transmontana
AATCTTCAAACAGTAAATAATTGCTAATTTCGAAGTGCTTAAAATTGTAAGAGCTGATCTAGCAGAGTAGAATTTTTAAAAAAGTTTTTAATAAAGGAAAGGAGGATAGAATAAGTATTGTTAGTGTCATTAGTGCTATGAAGTCGAGAGATCGGTGGATCATGGACTTTTTACATCCTGTATCCACCACCGCTTGGTGTGTAGGATAGTCTAGTGCTCTAGGCGTTAGACTCCCAGCCAGAAGGTCGTGGGTTTAATCCCCAGAGTTGGCCTACCTGTAAACATCCTTGAGCAAGATGCCTAACCCCTCTCTGCTCCATGTAATAGCATCATGTAATTGTAAGTCGCTTTGGATAAATGCGTCTGCTAAATGACCTAATTGTAATTGTGTGTACCCCCCTGAATCCTTACTGCAATAGGATACGTCCCTTCCGGATTGGGCCGTGTTGGTGTGTTTAAAAGCCTTCTGTCTTTATAACCCATTGATTGTGAGTTCGAGTCCTGTATTGGGCTGTGAGCAAGCAGAGTGGCGCAGCGGAAGCATGCTGGGCCCAGATCGATGGACCGAAACAATCCTCTGCTACTCTCTTTGGGGAGCAGGATATTCTAGTGGTCTAGGCGTTGGACTCCCAGCCAGAAGGTCGTGGATTCCAGCCCCAGAGTTGGCCTGCCTGTAAGCATCCTTGAGCAACATGTCAACCCCTACCTACTCCATGTAATAGCATCATCATCATGTAATTGTTGCTTTGATAAAAGCGTCTGCTAAATGACTTAATTGTAATTGTCTAATTGTAATTGGGAGAGCTGTAGGTGCCACCACCCGTATTACCTGGCCCACCTCCATCAGCAGGCACTCATGCCGAAATTGGCCCGGCTGGCCGCACCTCCAGCATGCCTGTACAGGCGGCTGAACGACGCCTTGTGAGTCGGGACCAGATAACCTGCCTGCTGGTTGCTGTCCTGGTCCCCCGCCAAGAGTAGGTTCACGGAGGGAAGCCTCAGGTTTTGTGGCTCAGATCTAGCTGTCCCTGCCGCCGCCACGGCCACAGCCCTCTTCTGCAGCTGTGGACCTCACCCCGCTTGCGGATTCTTCCTCGGTTGGACCGCCTTTCCCTCGAGATGGTCCTCGGCCAGCTTAACGGTCAATCGACCGATGGCTGATGGCACCAGACCTAACTTGTCCCCGCCAGCAGGCTGTCGATGAATTGCTCCATGAATTGCTCCAACGTGCACCACCATTTTCGCCTTACAGTGCTCCTCCGGCTGGAGCCACTGCCGTGCTGAAAAGCAAACTCACTGAGTAAACACAAATGTCCGGTCGCCGTCCTCCAGTCGGGCCTGGAGGAACTTCAAGCCATAATCCTCAGCACTGTTTTATTTAATAATACTGAATTTATGTTGAAATGGTATCACTTCAAACACATCATTTCAAATCCATGGTCCTGAGGATAAAGTCACAACAAGTCCAGTTAGATAATCTAATTTCATAGTTTTCACATATTTGTGACAATTGTATAGCTTCTTGTCATACTAGGAGGTCATGGGGCATTGGGCTGTTAAAGCACAGTTAAGTTTCTCACAATGAGTGGCCCATGGCGCTGATCACGTCGGCCACACATTTAATGCAGGCCACAATTCCTTGTTTCTAATTTTGTTTGCATCTCAAGGTCATTTTACAATATGAAAGTATATTCCATGTCAATCATATATAGTCAAATTTGCCACAGGGTAGAGGTAAAATGAGCATGGCATAGAAATGCCATTCTTGCTTGCTAACTGAAATGCAAGTTCTCTGCATTTTAAGGGAGTTGGTCCATAAACTGGTCTGTTTCTGGTTTCTTCATGTACCTGGTAAATTCAAACTCCATGTTATCATCAAAAATCTGATAAGATTTTGCTAGTCTGGCATAATCTGTTCTGGGAACTTCTCCTTTACTTGTTTTGTTGATATACCTCTTCAGTGTAATTCTGTCTATCTTGTGGTCCTTTACCACAGACCTAAATGGACCTCCCCTCTTACACTTGTCTTGCTGGTCTCTTCAGATCATCCAAGGAAGCTGAGTCTCGTTATTTTGTTATTTTGTACTGCCTTAACATCTTGATTTTATCTCTAGAATATCAGAAAATAATACTTAAATACACAGGTTACTCTGTACATATGTAGCCTATTTAAACTTTTGGGGGTAAATTGAGCCATTGACTCAACTTGCCCTAATACCATTGGCATGTTTTACCACAAAACCTCCATTTTGACAAAACTGTTTCACACAGTGGCTCACAACTGGCAACAGGATCTGTAAGCACACACACCCACATACACACACACACAGAGATAGACAGGGCAGAGATATGAAGATTCTGATGTACTGAAAGTACATCATTGCTACTGGGGGTTGCGGTTGCTGCTGGTGGAACTGGCGGATGAGGAATGGATCCAGAATGTCCTTAACGGGGACCCAATTCTGCCGGAATTTAGGGAGCTAGCAAATATTGACTGTTTTAAGGAGTGAATGATAGCTCTCGAGTAATGTACTGAAAATACACAAGGGAGAAATTACTGGAATCCACCTTGAGCGAGAGTTCTCGGGTGGCGACCCTGGTGATAGCGGGGCATCTTGATTCTCCCCAGGAATGCGCAGCGGGCCAGCCTCGGTGCATCAGCAGTGCTGAACTAATGCCTGTACAGAGGGAACACCACCCCCTCCTTCCTGAGAAGGAAACAAAGGAGGTTGAAAAACGTAGCAGCACTGGAAAGGGGAGAATCCAGTTGAAGATACCGGGAGTCTGTTATGGGCATATTCAATCCAGGCCAAGCACTGGCTCTAGGAAGTTGGGCTCTGGGACGTCACAGACACCGTAACATCCTTTCCAGATCCTGGTTAGCATGCTCAGTCTGGTCTGTGGGTGATAACCTGAGAAGTAGTCCCAAGCAGATTGCAGAAACAATTCCAAATCTGAGAAATAAATTGTGGACCTCTATCAGACACAATGTCCACTGGTAAGCCGTGTAACCTGAACACATGAATGATCATAAGTTGGGCTTCTTTAGCAGAGGGCAACTTGACCAAAGGGATAAAATGGGCTGCCGTGGAGAAGCGGTCCACTACAGTGAGGATAGTGGACCGCTTCTCCACGGAATAATTTTACACTATCTGTTTGGGTATGGGCCAGGGCAAGGGCTGTGGCAGTCCCGCAGTGGGTTGGTTAGAGGATTTATTCCTGGTACAGGCTGGGCAGCCAGCCACAAAACTACACACATCGTTAGTAAGCATTGTCGGATAAAAGCCAACGTTCTTCTAGACAGACCCCGGAGTGGCAGCGGCCACCAGGCATTGTGCAGGCAATATAGTCAGTGGTTCACTCTGCTGACGAGCTGAACTAGCATGACAAAGCATATGGCATGGCATTTTTGGAACTGGGCGATACGAGAGGGAAAAAAAAAAAAAGGCCCACCGGACTTTAAGCCGTTTGGCTGTCCTGATATATTCTAGATTCTTGTGATCAGTCCAGATGAGGAATATAACCTCAGTACCCTTGAGCCAGTGCCACCACTACTCAAGATTTACAGGCAGTAACTCACGGTTACCAGTATCATAGTTGTGCTCAGTAGGGGTTAGCCAGTGAGAGAATAAAAGGCACTGGGGGGAAGCTTGTTCTCAGAGGCAGACCATTGGGATAACACTGCCCCTACCCCCACATCTGAAGCATCTACCTCCACAATGAATTGGCGTGAAGGGTCGGGGATAGTCAGCATGGGATCCGTGGTAAAATGTCTTATAAAGGCTTTCTCCGCCTCAACAGACAAGCAGAACTTCTTAGCAGGGGAGGTAAGACCTGGTATGCATTCCGAGATCCATATTTGAAAAATACAATTGCACACCAATTCAAAAGCTGACGACATAAGGGTAGTGATTCTCAACAGTACCTTTATTCGGTCCCCTATAGTCAATGCAAGGCCAGAGGCTTCCATTCTTCTTGCCCAAAAAAAAGAAGCCCGCCCTGGCAGGGGACGAAGAAGGACGAATGCTACCGGCAGCCAGAGACTCACCAATGTTCATCATCTCAGCAAGGATGAGGACAGGCTCCCTCGTGGTGGCGAGGCTCCCGGCAGCAACTCAAAGGAACAGTTGTAAGTGAGGTGTCGGGGCAGTGGCGTGGCCCTCGTCGTCCAAATACTCTGCAGGAACTGAGGATAACTCATGATACTTCTTCTGCACATCAGGGGCACTGCAGTGGGTGGCTAAGTCTGTACAGAGGATCCTTGGCAGCACCCTACCCACTATCAGTGACATTTATATCGATAGCTGCAGGAATGGGGTTTCCTGCATCATAAAGGACTTCACCCACCCTGCTAATGGGCTGTTTGCCCCCCTCCCTTCAGGCAGGAGGTTACGCAGAATCAGGGCCAGAACCACCAGGCTGAGGAACAGCTTCTTCCCGGATGCTGTGAGACTGATAAAATCTGCACCACACTGAAAACAGAAAGGGGTAACGCTCACCAGGACTTCCCATTCTACTAGTGAGTGCCGCCTTTTACTGGACAGGAGGTGATGAAATGGCCCGCCTTGCCACAGTATAAACAGGAGCCTGTAGTAATCCTCTGCCTTCTGTCTACAGGGGAAAGATGAGTCCAGTCTACCTACATACGTTTTGGACGCACACCAGGCCCTGGTAGCGAAGCAGGGGGGTGGCAGGAATCCTGATCGGCGGGCACCGTCAGCGGTCTAACAGTGCCTCACTCTCTTTGACGCTGACATAACCTTTAGTCTATGCGGATGGCTAAGTCCACCTGGGCATCGAAACTAGCAGGCAGTTCACGGGTCATGAGCTCATCCTTGATGTTCTCAGAGAAGCCGATAAGGAAGGTGTGGTACTGAGCAGCAGAATTCCAACCACTGGTGGTGGCAAGTGTGCAAAAGTCCATAGTGTAGTCCGAAATAGGACGGTTGCATCCGCAGCATTTCATGAGCCGCCAAGTTACCCTCCTTAGAGCGGTCAAACACCTTTAGCATCTCTTCAGAAAAAGAGGTGAAAGTGTCGCAGAGCACTGTTCCCCACTCCCTAGCCCTCCCACAGAGCACTGTGACGATATAGGCTACCTCGGCTTGTTTAGAAGGGAAGGTGGTGGGTCGAAGATGATGGAATACTGTGAGACAAATGACCAGCATACGTCAAGATCACCTGAATAATCCTCTGGAGGGGGCAGATGGGGCTCACAGACAGGCAGTGCAGGAGGGATGGAAGCCTCCAGGGTAGTAGACGCCGCTGGAGACTGACATATCGGATCTCACGCCTCCTGAAGCTTAATTTGGGCTTCAAGGTCTTTCATGGTCACTGTAAATGCCTCCATAGATTTGTTGACGTACTCCAGCTGAGACTGATGTGTGTCCATTGTCTCCTCCTGCTGTTCCAGGAAGATCCTCATCCAACTGGTGTCCGCTGTATCCATGTTTGGTCAGATCGTACAGTCAGGATAGTACAAAGAACCCAAGCGCAGACCAACAGGTACAGTTACAGTCCCAAAATTCCACAATACAATCTCGTTATCCAAAAACAGTCCAATGTCAAATGCCAAACAGCTCAGGAGGGACAGACCAGGAACAACAGGCAGGATTCAAGTCGACTAACAGGCAATAGGATTAATGGGTAAGCAAAAAACTGGTACAAAACGGCAGGCTACATCAGGGTCAAAATACAGGCAAAAAGGTTCTTTTGGACAAAGTAAAGGCTAGAAGTGTACAGGCAAAGAACTGAGACGATCTGACAGAGAACAAAGGACACTGCAATGTATACGAAGCCAGTGATTAATGATTGCCAACAGGTGTAGCTGATTGCCGGGTTCAGGAAGCAGGAGTGGCAGCAATAGGTAGACCAGACCAGGGGCGGAGTGTAAGGCGGCCACAGGATCAATATCACATAGCTATGGTTTGTTTGACTCTATGTTTGACTCGACTCTACTCTATCTAAGTCAGCAAGACAGCACGTTATAGCTAGCTAATGTTAGAGCTCAAAGCTGGCCGCCCACTTTATAATGGCTGAAATCTACATTTAAGTTTATAAATACAAGTTTTAAGCCTGGAACCAAGCCAACCAGCTCTGCGATGAATCGGTTGGATAAGTCATAGTAATGAATAAATTTAAAGTTGGGGATTCATCTGTTGTGTATGCATTTTCAGTGATTTACTACTAAGTATGTTTGGAACACATAGCTATGGTTTGTGTGACTATGTAGGTACATAGAGTCACACAAACCATAGCTATGTGTTCCAAACATACTTAGCTACAACATACTTCTGTCGAGCCCTGAGTTCGATTGTACATAAACAGGAAACTTACCGGATCACCTTCGTTTTCCCTGGTCATGTTTACATGTTCAATATCCGTGCTGACCTACTTCTTGGGTCACATGACAGACAGGACTTGCTCTGATAGTCCAGACGTCTGTTCGAATGCATGCAGGCTCAATTGCTTCTCCTATCCTGGGTAGCCTGGATGTTACTGTGTGAATATTTAACACAGTAACATATTTAACTGAATTTGAGCAATCAAATATGACTGATGTTTTCTATGAAAAATTGGAACTTGAAATTGGAGAATTTAATTAAAGCAATTAAATTTGATCAACTTGAATCTTTTTTTTCTGAAATTCTGTAAGTTGATTTTTTTCTGCATTTGTGACCATTAAAAAATGGTCACAAGGTTTCTAAAATGGAGATCAAGAACTTTCATATTTAAATGTCATATTTAAAAGAGGTGAATTCAGAACAAATCAATTCTGATATGGTTTCCGAAGTAAAATAATTTCAAAGAGGTGAATTCAGAACCAATAAATTCAGATACATGTTTTTCAAAATACAATATTTCAATATTAAGAATTCAGTGGCTGTTAAAAGTTCAAAGACTTATGTCTCTTATTTGCTTCCATAGGTTTTCAGACGAGACTTAAAAGTTTCAATGGTGGGGGATGACCTAGTAGCCATGGGTAGATTATTCCATAGTCTAGGGGCAACAATAGAAAAAGCACAATCGCCCTTAGATTTTATCCACGACCCTGGGATAGAGAACAACAACTGGTTAGGTGATCTTAGGGGCCTGAAAGTATGATGAATATGAAGGAGATTAGAGATATACAATACAAGTCAATCCATGTAATGCTTTAAAAACAAGTAACAGCACCTTAAAATCAATTCTATGTTTAACTGGTAGCCAGTGAAGAAAGGCCAAGATAAGGAAGATGTGGTCCCTCTTCTTAGTGCCAGTCAACAGTCTCATAGCCGCATTCTGGACAAGCTGCCAGCATGACAATGATGACTGACAAATTCCAGTGTATAAGGAGTTGCAATAGTCGATTCGAGAACATATAATATTTTAGTTTGGCAATAGTCCTGAGATGGAAAAGGTTACTTTTGACAACATAGTTAATGCAGAATCAAAGATAAAACCTAAATATCTTGTATGAGAAGGGCCCCAAGTTCTTGGAAAGATCATCAATCAATTTAGGGGTGCCAAATAATACAACTTCTGTCTTACTCGTTCAGTTGGAGAAAGTTTATTGCCATCCAACACTTAATGTCGTTAAGGCAGTCCAAAAGGGACTCCAAGGAGTTGGTACCACCAGGTTTCAGCTGTAAATACAGCTGTGTATCATCAGCATAACAGTGATAAGGAATGTTATGTTTCTGGAGACTATACAAAGAGAATACATTTGGCCCCAGGATTGCGCCTTGAGGTACTCCACACGTGATAGCTGCCGAAGTATATATTTCCCAAGTTAACTGAGAAGATTCTACTTTTCAGAAAAGGAGAACCACCAAAGGGCAACACCCTGGATACCAACCCCTTGCCGGAGGCGATCCAGGAGGATGTCATGATTAACAGTATCAAAAGCAGCACTAATATATAGCAGGATTAAAATAGCACAATATCCAGAGTCACTGAACAGCAGCAGGTCATTTAGTACCTTAAGAAGAGCGGTTTCAGTGCTATGGTATAGTCTGAACCCCTCTTGAAGATTATCCAAAACATTATTTTCAGATACATATTAAGAAAGCTGATTGAAGACAACTTTCTCCAGTACCATGGACATAAAAGACAATTTAGAAATGGGCCTAAAATTATTGCAATCTAAGTTGGGTTTTTTAAGAGGCTGAACCGCTGCATCTTTAAAACATGAGGGAACAGTGCCATTAATAAGTGTTAGTAAGCTATTAATTACAGACAACAAGCTTGGATGACCTCCAAGACGTGAGCGAACAATGTCTGTACAGGAAAACGTAGACTTCATGTGTGAGACTACGTCTACCAGTGTGTGGAGGTCCACAGGCTCAAAGCAAATTAGAGAAGCAGGGCATAAGACCAACTCAGAAGGGTCGTATTCAGGAGGTGCGATACCAGATCTAATAGCGTCAATCTTGTTGATGAAGAAATTCAAACTGTTCAGTAGTTTCAAAAGTAACACTTAACTTATCTTTTTACATTTCCATTTAAGTTTGAGTGGGGCAACAGTATTGACAATGTCTGTAACGGTAAGTCATAAAATGTACTGTGCAACAGAGTATTTGGCTGAAAAATTAGCTTTTTATGATATAGCTTCTCTCTCTCTCTCTCATAATAGCAACAGGGAAACTGTCACGAATGGCGTTTACAGGCCCGTGCATGCCCCGTGCCTCCCGTCCTGGCTGCACACCTGCGGGGGATTAGAGGTGCGCCTCCTTTTTGTTAATTATGGACATTATTTAGGTTCTCCAACAGCACTAGGTTTTGCTGTTTTTGCTTACCTGTACCCTGTGTTTTCTATTTGTGGATTATTAAAATACGCTTTATGTGTTCACCGCTTCCATGTCTGTCTGCGTTTTCCTCTGGCTCACGCTTACTCTCGCCACTCCACGACACCTCGTTACAGAAACACGCCATTGTTTTTGACAAATTGAGCGACCTGACAGGTGACTGCTTGCACTGTGTGTAATCACAGTGCTAGCATGCTAAGCAACTAGCTGTCACAGCAGAGTGTATTGTTGCCAACACCCCCTTATGCACTAAGAATTGGTCCACGCACACGCACACACACACACACACACTTTCCCTACACCAGTACTTGGTCATATAAATAATACAACAGTAAGCTGTTAAAAGATTCCCATTCTGCAGCCTGTAGCTGGGATCTGCCCCCCCCCCACACACACACACACACACACACACATCATTCCAACAGAGGCCTCTAACAGACTCTTATTTAAACCAACCTACACCACTGACATGATTGTTTATTTAGATTTGTGCAGCTCTGCAAAAAGAAAACAGGTCCCTTGTAGAGAGGACTGACATTTTGCTTGTCAGGTGATTTTAAAGTGAATTTAGATGTTTGTATTATCTGATCTCTGAATGGATTTATGCTGGCATCAGCAGTTACAATCTGAAAAAAAATCGGATTGTGTTTATTTGGCAGATCTGTATCTGTTTTTTTTGTTCCTGTAAACATTTGCGACACCTGGGAAGTGGCGCAAACCTTTACAGGAACAGCCCTCTAATTGGCCCGTTCAGCCATTCTGTTTGCATTGTGGTGCTGGAACTACGGACAACAACAACGTTGCCTTTGTTCTTCAATCACATCCTAATTCAGAGCACAACAAAATAATTATATATTTCTCCAGCGGCAGCACGCCAGCACCAACATTAGAATGTTAAACTAGAGATTTTCCAGGTAACATTAGGATTACCTCGAACAGCTGAATTTTGAAAGTTGCTAAAAATGAAATGACTTTATAAATGAATATAATGGCGCTTGTTATTGTTTCCACTCACATCGCGTTTAACCAATAAGCTATTTTTTAGGGCCGCTCAGAAGTACAGTTGTGGTCAAAAATTTACATATATACACTAAATAACATGTATGTGTATCAAATGAGCCCTATATAAATGGGCTCAGAGAAGTCACCAGCTGTAGTCAATCATAATCACAAATTTGATTGACACAATTGACCACAATTGATCGTTAAAATTGTTGTATATATATTTTTGACCCAGTAGATTTGGTCACATTTTCAGAAGACCCATAATAAATTCATAAAAGAACCACATTTCTGACTGTTTTTTGTGACAAAGAAGTATGTGCCCTAATGATTCCATCACAGAAAAATAAGAGTTTTAGTAATTATTGGAAACTCAAACTGCCATGACATACATGTTCTTTACAAGTGTATGTAAACTTTTGACCACAACTGTACCTATTCCAGGGTAGGTACAGCTGTGGTCAAAAGGATGGTTCCTGCAGTGGAAAAGCGCCGTTTGGTTCCGCCCCCTCTACGGCCCGCAAGTTCCTGCAGTGGAAAAGCACCTAATGTCTGAAGTACCTGAACTACTGAAGGCAAATCCCTGCTCACTCATTAAAGCTGACCGGTAAAGTGACTCTAATCAAGAATCATTAGTATTTCCTGGCGTTACAGGAAGGTAGATTTGAGTCAGTTTAGGACAGGCAGATTTACAGAATATCTCAGTAAGTTTTCATTGCTGAACCTGGTAGAATAGTGTTCAGACAGGTAGACAGTATAGTCATACAGTCTAAGAAGTCAAAATGAATAAGAAAGACAAGTAGAACTTGTCTCCATCTGTCAGGTCCATATTACTTTAACTTCTGAAATATCAAAGTATTCACCCGAGTCACCAAGCAAATCAATGGACATTTTTAAATACCAGTATTTATGCAAATATATTCACTGTGCAGAACTTTCATTGTTGTTGAGGTGTGGTGGGAAATAAAACAAACGCGTGTTTTCTATTCTGGATAGTCCTTGAACTCTTGTTCTTGAATCTCGATGGAAACACACAATGACCAAACACAAATAGGTGTTTACATCAGCAAAAAGACACACCTTATGAACAAAGACTAAATGCCACATCTACAAGGAAAATTCATATGAAGCATTTTAGAGTGGACTACTGTTCATTGTTGTATATTCGCCATATACTGTATATAATTTATATGACTAAATGAAAATAAACAATTTTTTCAACAATATTCTAATTTATTACCTGATAACCCTGTAACCCACCAACCTTATTTATTGTGCATCAATATTCATCATTACTCCATATTCCTCATAGGCTAGCATAACATTTTTTACAATGCTTTGGAAGTTTAAGATGTTTATGTTTCAATCTCTTTAATGAGACGCATCATTTGGATAAAAACTGCATTATAACATAAAACCAAATACCACAGAGAGAAAGTAAAAAGGAAAACAGTAGGAAAAATAGAAAAAAAACTAATCATGCGCTTTTCCTGTGCACGCTCTGTGCCTTCCTCCCAGCTGTGCACCTGTGTGGGATAATTTCCACATAGGCTGAAGGAATTAGAATTTAGATATTATTTAATATCTCATTGAGTTCAATAGTAAGCCAAGGCAGAAGCCTTACAGCTAGACAAAGCCAGAAATGTATGTTTTTGCATGACAGAAACGCATAGCCACTCCCGGCTCAGACAACAGATTTCAGTCTTGTATTTATGTGAAATTGTCACTTGGTACCTTTGTGTCCCCATATCTATTGCCTGCCTTTCCTGTAGCCATGCTGAGCTGTTCTAAAGAAGTTTTTTCTTTAGAACAGCTCAGCAGAACAGGGGGGGGGGCCCCCCCCCCCCCCCCCCCCAAAAATAAGAAGTTGTTGTGTGTTGATGAGACAACGACCCC
>JAOEHI010002421.1:0-11683 GCA_025447815.1 Percopsis transmontana
CATAATCAATCTTCATCATATCGATGGAGTCATGGGCATCCACTGTACAAAAGCAGTGGTCTAGCCAGGAAGTGGAGTGCCAAGCCTCGCTGATATAAGTATAACTATCATTTGGCAATAGTGCCTTGCTAGATAAAATCAAAGATACAGTAGTAGGCTATATACGTCCTAGGCTATAGGCCAACATTTAGGACAAAATGTTTTTTGAGATTTTTAATTTTAACTTGACAACCTAGAGTGTTTATATAGGCTAAATGCATTCAACATTACAACTTCTTATAGCCTACTGTAGGTGTTAAATTAAATAGACGCGCAGCATTATGTAAAATTATGAGTTTTATCCAACAAAATAATGGACATGCAAAATGTATCTGTTCCCACATATGAGAACAAGTGACCTTGAAGGTCTGTGTATGTGTGTGCATATGTTAAATAAAAGCCAGGCAAATTTATTTATATAACGCATTTTATAATCGGTGGCAATTCATATTGCTTTACTAATAAGATTAAAGCAAAGAACAAATACAAAGACAATTGATTACAATAGGAAATTCAAACAAAAAATGTATTACCATTGAATACAACAGAGTAAAGGAGATTTTTTTAAAGTTAAGTTAAAAACTGCAGAAAATTGCATTAGGCCTACCAAATTTATCACTCAACTAAAGGCCTTTGAAAACAGTAAAGTTTTGAGTTTAGATGTAAAATGTTTTAGGGCTGGGGCACCTCTGAGATCCTCAGGGAGCTGGTTCCAGCCATGTGCAGCATACTGACTAAAAGCTGCTTCACCATGTTTGGTTTTGAGAGTGGTCCCAACTAGCAGACCACTAGTGACCTGAGAGGCCTGGCCTCTATTTTCAGTAAACATTTCCGAGATATATTTTGGTCCCACTCCATGTAATGATTTATAGACGAGCAGCAATGCCTTAAAATCAATTCTATGACTTAACTGGAAGCCGGTGTAGTGACTTAAGAATAGGGGTGATGTGATCTCTTCTTTTGATTCTTGTAAGCTGTTTAATGGTCTTTTTAGGAAGCCCTGTTAGAAGGCCATAATAGTCAATCCTACTGGAGATAAAAGCAGGACGTTTTTCCAAGTCATAAAGTGACATAAAGCCTCTAAGTTTGGCTATATTCTTCAGATGATAAGAGGCTGATTTTGTAACCGCGTTTACCTGACTGTTTAAGCTAAGACCAGAGTCAGGTAAAACACAGAGGTTTTTGAGCTGGTCCTTTGCTTTAAGTGCTGCGTCCAAGTGAGCAGCAATTACAATTAGGTCATTTAGCAGACGAAAGCGACTTACAATCACATGGTGTTATTACATGGAGGTAGGGGTTAAGCATCTTGCTCAAGGACGCTGACAGGTAGGCCACCTCTAGGGCTCAAACCCACGACCTCCCGGCTGGGAGTGCAACACCTAGACCGCTAGACTATCCTGCCCACAACCCTAAGCCTCTCTTCTTTGCTGCCAAATAGAATCATCTCTGTTTTGTCTTTATTTGTAGGAAGTTTTGGGACATCCAGTTGTTTACCAGCTACATTGGCACAGTGAGTCTATTTGACCAAAGTAATTCGGTGAGAGAGCTAAGTAGATTTGTACTATACTATAAAGTAGTATAGTACATACTGTAGCTGAATCATGTGTAAAGACCAGCCTTTTGTTAATATGTCTGGCATGGATTTGCTGACAGTGTGAATTCTGCAACAATGAATACACTTTAACAGACAAAGTGGAGCCTGGAACTATAGTAAAACTTGATGATGTAACACACAGTGAAGCAGATTTTGTAAACTCTGACATTAATTTCCTGCCTTCCGCTGCACTGTGACACTATAAATTCATGTGTCCTTGCCAGTTGCTTAGCTAAGTAAGTTGCATGCCAAATCAACAGAGAGGGAATAGTAGAACACATGACAGGAAGAACATACGATTCTTCCTCATTTTAGAGATTAACACATGGGAATGATGTGTGTGGTTGTGTGTGTGTGTAGTAGCCAACATCTTCATTCAAAGGATCAAGGTTGAAATTAGAGGAAGAGTCACTGTATATCCTTATGGGACATATTTCTTGTCAGCACCATCTCTATGTGTGCTGAACATTGTGCATTCTATTTTTTTAGAAGGCTACTGTGAATTGCCTATTAATTTAAGCATATTGGGGTTAGTTGACAGTAAATCATTTTTTTAAATGACTAAATGTGGATCTGTTAGCCTAATACGTAACTTGAAACTTTCAGTTGGACCTCCAGAGGATGGCCTACAGTCACAGTTCTCATCTTTGTGGTTAGGTTACACCTACATCCTATTTTACTTCACCTAAATTAGTGTGAAGTTTAACTTTCTATTCAGTAAACCGGGAAGTGAACCTAGACCTGGAAATGTGTAGAGTAGATTACTGTAGCCTCAATCTACTCTGCCTAAATCTACTCTGCATCTTGGGTGTCTCTGTTGTTGTAGGTTAGGCTATAGGCTTTTGCGGGTGCGATTATTTGGATAACTGAATGACGTGACTTTGGATAGCGGGACACTGATTATTATGCAAAACGCTTATGGTAGCCTATAGCAAGCCAGAACCTCTAAATGTGTGGGACAAACACTTTTTCTTCTCTTACGTGAGAGGCATACGCAAGTTTGTTTTATAGCCTAATTAAGTAGACTAACTAGTATCTGCTGTATTGAAATATAATATGTGCATCTACAAATATGGACTCCAAATCTAATAGGCCTCATGCAGCATATAGCCTACAGAATCAAAATGGCCCAACCAATGAAAATGAATGCCCCCCCTGCTGAGCTTGGTCTGAAGCCGGTGTAACACAAAATTCTGTGACCGCAGAGGTCGTTGTTGCACATTTAAACGCTGATTGTTATTGCTTCTTATGGGAACGAAGCAATAACGGGGAGGGAGATTTGAGATTTGTTGCGACAAGTTCAAAGATAAATCATTGTTCTGCTCACCCGACGCTCTATTACGTGCTAAAGTATTGGTTTTTGTATCTGCACGGCAGAGATAAGATTTGAATAAAAGCCAGGGCTCTATGTAGACGTCCGAATCGCTTGATTTACTGACTGCACTCTGGATGCGACACCGACACGTCCTGACAAAGACGTAAGCTACTGTATTTAAACGGTCCTGGTTAGTATACCGTAGGTGGAGCACAAGAGAGTGTGTCTGGAGATCAACACGCAACTAGCCTACGCGGAGTAAACATATATAGTTGATCAGATAAATGCCAAGCAAGACATTGTACCAATGATTCAAGTGTCCATTGCATCGCTGGAGAAGGAGCTGGATGAGTCGGGAAAGTTGAGAAAGGTGGGATCCGATTAATAGAGGCTATTTCAAAAAATTAAAACCGTTTTGTCTTGACAACTGCATGCCACAGCGTAGCTTACATTGGCTTTTTCCATGGTGCTATTATTAGTATTGTGACTGCCTGACACATTTCTTAGTGGATTTTTATGCCGCCATGCTGGACCCACACGTTTTGATAAAGACATAAAGCTGAGGCTGGGAATGGCGTAAGCTACCGCGAGAGAAACTTGTCCCAACACTTTCAGATAAACTTCACACAGGTATTGGCAGGTAAGCACCGCGAGACATTTTACATCTGCAGAAAGGCCGTGCCCAATACACTCGTGTCAGGTGATTCTATTGTTCGTAACAGTAGCCTACGGTTTAAGCAAAAACTAGCACAAGGATGTAAAATGTAATAATGTGTAAATTGTCAATATATCTATTTGGGTTTGTTTGAGAATATGCAGCTATTTGTGAAATAGCTGTAACCCCTAGTAGGATAAAGACTATAGATTTGTAAGGAATTCACACAGTACTGTGTGAATTCTGTGAATAGACTGTGCACAAAATACACAATGTAGCCTTTTGCCTCCTGCCTCACTACAGCCAAACATTTTAGAAAGTATAGTCGATGTCGATTTTATTTGTTTGTAATGTTGCTCCTCATGTTTATGCTACGCAGGTATGTCCGATGTAGCCCTCTTTTTAAATGGGACAAATTGACAAAGACGCATCAAATATTTGTTAAAGTAGGCCGTGTTGATCTTTTTTTAGTTTTATTAATTTTCCATTATTTCCACCAGCATCTCTGAACTATAACTTTTAATTGAAAATTTTCCCTCTACAGTAGATGAATTGTAGGGATGTGAAAGTTGGTGTTCACCCACAATGAAACGCACAAAAGTACGCCTATTAGAGAACCAAACTATTACACAATCATTGTGTGAAAATAAAAGCTACTTTTGATGTTGCATAGTGTTTGTGCTGTTGGCATCATTATAGCATTCCGTTTTCTGCCTTATTTTGAAATTTTGTACTGTAGGGAGAAAGAAAATTATTATTAAATTAATTAAATTATCTGATCAGACACACACAAGCACACAGGATAAACGCAAGATAAAAACAGGGCATCACTGCACATTGGATGCAAATATACCAATTGGTGCCATGATTGAAGCCTATCCTCATGGACTTCCCTCTATTCCCTCCAGGTCGTAATATTTATGTTTCTGTTGTGAGTCTTGAACTGAGTTGTGCTCAGGAATATATCATGCAGTACAGGTATTACAAGTGGTATGATCGTTTGACCCATATTTGTTTTTACATTCCTGTTATTACATTCTGTATGTCCATTTTTATGAAAAATTTGCCTAGAAAAGATTTACAACCACCTTTGGAGAAATATAACTGCATGTTGAGTAGTGCTAAGCCATACTCCAAAACCTATTTTGAAGAATAGTCCATCCATTGGAAAGAAATTACCACTTAAAGCTAGGGCATTGCATACAATAAGACATACCTATTTAAAAGATTTCATCACCATTATAAAATTATGGAATTCTACTTTATTTAATTATTAAGCCACTCCAAATTGTACTCTCTCAACCTAATAAACAAAAACGTTTAATGTAATATGTTCTGAAGTAAACTAATTTCTGCTAAATACTGTATTACTGCATGGTTTCCTCTCAAACATTTTCTCTCCCCTCTCATTTTTAGTGCTACAAAGTGGACATTTTATTTAACGGAAGGAAACACTGTGTACTCAGAAGAAACAGCGAATTCCAGAGTCTTCACAGAAAAGTATGGACAACTGCCATCCCTAATCAATTTAGTGACAGTACTTAACAGTAATCAGTCAATAACAATGAAGGTGCAGTGAGAATGTACCCCCTGAAAACAGCGTTTCTTAGACATTATACTGCCATTTAGTGGAGTGCTGTGCTAACACGAACCCTTTGGGTAAATATGGGCTCTGTTACCTCTATGTAGCTAAAAATAGCTCATTCTGTTCCTACGAAACCATTTTAATCATGTGAGTGTACATGGTTTCAAATGTTTTATGATTATATATATTTATCATTTTATATAATACATTGCCAAGGTCCACCTTTAACAAAACATGATAACATTAAGTTTATTAATTAATCTCAGTCAATGCAATGCTTAATGTGCTGTGTTCAGCTCAGGAAAATTGTCCTGACTCCTGACTTCCCCAGCAAACGCAGCCCCCATCTTAGGACTAAGCCCTTGGAGCAGAGAAGACAGGAGCTAGAAGACTACATCCAGGTCAGAACATGCACTAGGTCAACTCCTGCCCACATTAAACCTGACTTGATTTGGAAAATAGGCTTAAAATGGTAGTGTGTCTGATGCAGTATGCATAATTAGTGTTTACTGCAAATAGACGTTAAATTCCTCAGATAAAGAGGAACTACTTTCAGAAGTTGTACTGCCATTGTGATTGAGTACAAATCTAAGGAACATGATTGGACAAAATACGCGCGCGCACACACACACACACTCGCATGCATGCACATGTCAATGCCCCATAAGAGTGTATGTGGTGTGGGGACCTGCGAACAACAGGACTCAAAACAAGAGTTAAATATCTTGCTTAATGCAAGCAGAATTTAAACAAGCTGGTCCATTCTTTGTTTTGACAGGATATTCTATATCAAAATGAAGATGTGCCACAGGTGCTTTTGGACTTTCTTCACATCAAGCACTTCCATACAGGGAACAAGATCAGCAGCCTAGAGTAAGACCTCCAGGCTTTGGCCTTATACCCAGCCAGGTTTAAGAACTCATAACTACATTCAAGTGCCCTATTTTTGTATGAGCGCATTGCAGCCATATAGAAATATCCACAAACATTTCTAGCAGGCTACAGGGCATCACTTAATCCTAGCCAGGCAGTGGGAGTATGTGTGAATGTAATATATGCCAGTTATTGTGTCAGGGTCTCTTGAGCAGCATGTGGAATTCATTCTAATAGTCAGTTTTCATTTCCCCAGATCAGTTGATGGTTTGGACAGTGAGAGTTACAGGTAAGGCCTTACATAGCGATGGTACTGTTTTTTTTCATCCTGCATGTTTAAAGATGCCTGTGTACCTGGAATCCTAATTAACACCCTTGATTTTTGAAGTGAAAATAGGCCATTACCTAAAGCATTTTTTATGGTCTGCATGTGGTCAGTTGATTTCGCTTGAAGCACACTGAACAGGAAAGCAACAGGCATTACTGCAGATTAGTGTTTTTTTGTTTTTTTATTTATTTTTTTATTTTTATTTTTTTACCAGACAGATTAATTAAGATCATATTCTTATTTTCAAAAATAAATCTGGTTAGAGGCAGAATGTTGTTCTTATTCATAGAATGTCTTTTTATTCCAGCTGTCAACTACCACATCAGCATGTGTTGGGATTTTCTGAAGACCCTTATCTCTCACATAGGAGCTCAGGTATGCAGTCTGATTTCCTACAAATATAAGAGAGGATCAAGGAATTATGATTGTTTTAAGTAATTTGACGTAATTCTAATAACATAAGCATGCTACACTCCTGTCAAATTTTCTAAATCTCTCCCCCAGATCTCCCAGATATTGTTGTGGATGGGGTTCTCCAGGGCTTCTACCCCAGAGACATCCGGGTTAGCTTCACTGCCTGTACCAAATTCAATCCCCCCAATCTGACTGAGCCTGGTTCCAGTGTGTCCTAGAATAGTTTACGTAAAGACAGTTTGTTTTATGGATTTTTTTAATTTTTATAAATGTTTAATAAAAAGCTCAAGATCATAGGATATCACAAAATAAGCCTTTTAGGAAATTTATTTATCTAGTGCCTCATAGATTTGACTGCTTTGTGCTAGCATCGTACAGAAGATACATAGGTTGATCTTTTTTTACTAATAATTTAATATTGTGATATAAAATGCACATTAGTTGCTTAATATATTTTTCTCAAGGTTGTCTAGTTTCATTATTGTGTGAACAGGCCTTAAAACTGAAGCTGCAAATGATAATGCTTGCCATTGTCAAGATTATTTTAATTTGCAAATATGTCCAGAAGGAGATACTGTTGTTTGTTTGGTGTCTTAAAAAATAAAGCGTCCATATTGAAAAAGGTGTCGCATTCATATTAAAGAGGGTATAAAAAGTTATAGTCTATCAATAACGTTAGTTTTAACCTCTCTTTATTCAATGAACAATCGAATTGCTTATAAATAAACATAAATACGCCAAACACAGAGAGGCCAGTCAGACATCAAGTTACCAAGGCTTTGACAAAGAAAGACAATTTTGTTTACTATTTTTACTTATTACACTAATTTTACATATTTGGTCTTGGCCACGTACAAAACTTATCAATTTCCCCACAATGAACTGCTTGGAGCGCATGCGCATGAAGCAGCAGGCAGAACTCACTGTACTTTCCGGCTGATTTGGGCATGCTTGGCTTCAGACATTACTCGTTCAATGACTTGTACACTAACTTCTACCATCAGTAATATTCTGCAAACAGCGAAAGGCGCTTCCTGCAAATTATTCAGGAGGACAGGATCGCCTTTTTGATTGACAAGCTTGAAGAGTAAATTCCGGTAATCCTTCTGCCAATAACTAGTTAACCTACCGGGCTGTTTAATATAGCCGGTAAACGCAAGCTAGCAAGCTTAGTGTTAGATACATTCTTTAGCTGCAATGCTTGCATCTAAATTGGGCTGCGCGCTTAGCTGGGGTGGCTAAAGCTGCTAATGTAAGACTTAAATTGTAACACTGGCTAGCTAGCCAGTCCTTGAAGTCCACGTTATAGGTTAGCTGTAACGTGATACTGTAGTATACTGTACCATGTCTGTGGTAATGAAAGAAGACAGCATTCAGACAATTTAAAGTGGAATAGCAAAGTTAACCACTCGATCATATGTATAAGACAAAAATATTGGATTAAAAATTCACTACAGAGCATGAACCCTCGCTTTAAAATTGATAATTGTACTGTCCCAGTAATGTCTTTTTTATGTTTGGGGTTTTATACCTTATCAGGTACGCAAATGCATTGTGTGGCAACCTTTATACAGTCTATGGTGGCAACCAGCTATGACGTGCTTGCATTTTAGTTCTCTCGTTCCTAAGAGGAAGAATGTACACAAAAACTAATGGATCAACATGCATTGACTTTTACTTGTACACAACTCCCCAGCATCCAGGCCCTTGCTACTAATCCAAGTCATTTATCAAAAATTTGCTATATGGTAAATGCTGAATTGAGTTGATGTCCGGGCATGCCATCCTTAGCTCCTGTTTTCTCGTTGCAGGAGTGAGTGCAAGCATAATGTGGCGGAAGGCTTCGGTGGCTGCCCTGCTGGCTTTAGCAGTAGGCTATTTGTACCACACCAACCCTGACCTACCAGATCAAATCTTACAGTATGTAACGTTACCAGCCTTCCATTCAGCGCCTCAAAGCCAGAGAAACCAGCCCAGCTTTGAAGTGGTTATCTCCGCTGCCTGGGAAACCCTGATTACTATGCCGACCCGGCAGTGGGGAAAAGTAGCAGTAGGGTGAGTTGAAGATTGTGTTTTCTTACATCTGATTGGCCAGTGATATGGCTGTGTTTTGTTCGTTCCAAAAAAAACAGTTAGCATCATTACTGTCCTGTTTGACTATAGATAAGTCCTCATTCCCAAAACTTAATTTCACCTTAGTAATGTCTTGACTTCACAAGACAAGAGTCTATAGTCAGTTGTGCCTGCCAGGACAAAAGCAATATAGTTTTATTCCCAGAGTGAGTCTTGGCTTTACATCACTAATAAATACCAGTGACAAAGAATGCCACACCCTTAGGGAAATGGGTGGCAGTTGAGGATTAGTTGTACCTGAAAGACTGCCCACAGGACAAAGAATGATCCTTAAAACCTCTGAAGTTGAACTTAAATAGTTAATAGCAATACAGTATAATGTCAAAGTTGAAAAATACAGTGACTGTAAAAATCCACACACATTCGTATATTCAGCTGCCTTTTACTTGTAAGCAGCTCAATAACGCCCAGCTCCACCTCAAATTCTTTGTTGCACCATGGAGCTTAACATAATGGTGGCTGCCTGTTTAGTAATTTTATCCCTATTGGGGGGCAGGGTGTTTTCTCCAGACCCATACCACCAAGTAGACCTGCGTGCTTTCAGTCTGTTAATCACGGAGTGGGCCTGACTGAATTGTCATTAATTCTGCTTCCAGGGTGAATGCCTGTGTCGATGTAGTTGTCTCAGGAGTTGGGCTGCTACAGGCTTTGGCTGTGGATCCTGGCACCGGCCTAGACCATGATGTGTTGCACTCCAAAGAAGACTTAAAGGAAGCATTCATCCACTTCATGGGGCGGGGCGCAGCTGCTGAGCGCTTCTTCAGTGACGAGGAGACATTTCAGAGGATAGCGCGTGCAGCAGCAGAGTACCCTGGTGCAAAGGTAAGGCTAGCATGCTCTCCACACTAGTAGTATGCAAGCCTCAACAAGCCTGTCAATTTTGGCTCCTCAAATTGTGGTGTGAATTCACTTTGTGGTTCAAACCAGTTTTTGTTTCTTTTTGAAACTCAACGGGTCTTCCCCGGCTCCTGAGTTCTCTGTCCTTCTCTACTCTTTCCCTTACAGGACTCCTAGACTCGCAGTGAGCTGGGGTGAAAATGTGGGTTCTGGGGCACTTTTAAATTTATCTATACAAATCTGCTATTTTCTCTTTTAGCTGTATGTTGGAGGGAATGCAGCTCTTATTGGCCAGAAGCTTGCCAGCTACTCTGATCTAATGGTAGGTTTTTACAATCTCTGCTTGTTGTGGAGAACAGTGAGTTGTTAAACAATATGCTGTACTTAACTGTAACCTAAAAATATACTACAAATTCCACAAACTATGATTTTTCACACAAAAAATGTCATGTTGCATTTCTGCTAACAACAATGAAGAAGCAATTGTTGTCAAGTATAACTACAGTGCCTTTTGTGATAATGCTGTCGCTAATGTTTTTTTTTCTTCAGGTTTTGTTATGCGGCCCAGTTGGCCCTAAACTTCATGAGCTGCTGGATGAACGAATCGTGGTTCCCCCGGACTCTCTCCAGGAGACAGATGAATATCACCTCATCCTAGAGTACAAAGCCGGTAAGGAGCAGCCAGCAGCCGTGTGTAGGAGTAAGAGGACTGCACCGTTCTGTGTGGTTTGTCATTGTATGCGTTATTCCAAGTGAAGGTCATGTCTCGTGCTCATTATTCCCGTACAGTGCATTGTGGTTCTTACTTTGAGCAGTTGTAAATATGTCCCATAGGTGAACAGCGTTACATCTCTTTGTCAGTGACATTCGTTTTTGTGTTAACTTTGTTTTGTGTCACTTCAGCGTGCAAACTTTCACACCAGTTAAATATCTTTGACAATCGGTTGCACAGCGGCAGCATTGCCTAAAATAATTGGTCCGTTTTTGAATTAGACAGCCTGCCCACTACAACAAGTTGCCTTTGGTTGCATTGCTGAGAGAGTCGACGCAACATTGCTCGCTCTCACAAAAGATTTAATTGAATTGAGCCTGCCGACGAGAAGTAACTGCAGTTGCATGAGGGACGCAGCAAGGACAGCACAGTCCCCTCAGTCCCTTCTTGTCGCTGTGTCTAGGTGAACAGTGGGGTTCTAGCCGGGCGCCTCAAGCCAACCGGTTTATCTTCTCTCACGACGTGTCCAACGGGCAGATGAGCTCACTGGAGACGTTGGTCGCGAGCCTGGACGAGTTCCAGCCTGACTTGGTGGTCCTATCTGGGCTTCACATGATGGAGGGCCAAGGAAGACACCTGTGGGAAGAGAGGCTCAAAGAGGTCCATGAACGAATAGTAACACTTTTAATTTGTTACAGTTGAGGGTACAGTTGAAGTAAAAATTTATTCTAGATAACTAACAATACAGTAAGTGAAACTGTAACTGCATGTACAACATCTGTAATATTTATTATAATATTTATTTTAATATTACAGATTACACATGAATGCCAATGCTTCCAATAATAGACTTTAAATCCGGTCCTGTGTCCTTATCCTCTTTCTGTGGTGTCCTGTCGGCAGGCTGTGGCGGCCATATCTGACATTCGTAAAGATATTCCTATCCACCTGGAGCTGGCCAGCATGACGGACAAAGGCTACATGAACAGCATCATTCAGGAGGTACATGTGGTGGTGGTGGTGTCTAGAGCTAAAGTAGCAATCATAAGGATTCACAATCGCCCTTGTTACTAAATGTTGATATTGTCAACCTTTTATAATATCTTGGACATGGACCAAGAGATTTAAAAAAAAATGTTTTTAAATAAATAATAATAATAATAATATAAATATTAAAAAAAAAAAAAAAAAATATATA
>JAOEHI010002423.1:0-39896 GCA_025447815.1 Percopsis transmontana
GTTGTCAGTTATAATCATCAAAATTAAAAGGAATAAACACTTGAAATATATCAGTCTGTGTGGAATGAATGTATACAATATTATACAAGTTTCACCTTTTGAATGGAATTACTGAAATAACTCAACTTTTTGATGATATTCTAATTACATGACCAGCACCTGTATACTAACACTTATTGTATATATATATTGTCTAGTCTGAAGGGTAATATCTAGTTTTAATACTTCATATTTAAAATACAGTAAAGTTTTGTAACGCTACATAATATCTACAAATAGGTTTTTGTTGCACAGCTAACATACACATGTAGTAGACAAGGCAAAAGGTCTCAGAGGTACTTTCCTGCATCTGCCTCTGTGACTGTAGAGACTGACTCATCAGCCCAAACTGAGGGTGAATTTCCTCACACATGGATCATAGCCGAGATCTCTACCCCTTAAGGCTTACACCCCCTACATAAACATAAACAATGAGCTGTGGCTGAAATTTGGGGTGCTGGGGATGCTATAACAAAATTGAAGAGTGTGCCTCAAAAATAAATTATTCTGTTACAGGATCTTGGCAAGGGCCTTGGAAACATAAATGAAACTGCTAAAGGCATATTTTCCCGTCTCAATACCGCTACTAATTACACAACGAAAATAGAATCTACAGCTGATGTGTCTACATCTATTTCCATCATAACCAAAGTAGCTGATGTAGGAAGCATATCAAACGTAATATATAATAATTCTATAGCAAATGTAAGTAGCCAATCTTGGATCATCTCCACCCACTAAGATACGTATTTTACAATCAGAATAGTACAATAATATGTGGTGTGTTTTGACTGACTTAAAGCCTTGTCTTTTTCAGGACTTTGTGAAAGCATCTAGTAATCTCCTGGACAATGCTTTTAAAGATTTGTGGAAACGAAATGATGCTGAAAATTATATGAGTGCTGTTCAGAGAATGGTATCTCAAACAGACATGACAAATGGAATCACCACAAACGCATCCAATGTAGAAACTGTGGCGTGCTTGACTGAATCACAATGTAAAAATAGAATTTTTAACGTCAACGTCTTGGTAGCTAATTCTGATGTAAAAACAATTGGATTCAAGAACCTGGGCAAGTATTTGAACAACTATACAGAGAAAGAGATCAACAGCATTGTGGTGTCAATTGGATCCACATCAATTAAGAGTAATGTCAAAATTGATTTTGTACTAGACAAAAAAAGGCCACGCAACACACAAATAGAATGTGTTTCATGGGATGAAACCCAAAGAACGTGGTCAAAAGACAACTGCATATGGGGTGGTCCGCAAAACTCAGATATCAGCCAGTGTGAATGCAAGACAACAACGACCGCTCGGGCTGCAGGGACTTCCAAACGTATATCTGCCTCCTTTGCCGTTCTCATGTCAAAATACCCACTGAATGTCACATACGAGGTTGAGTTAACGCAGACAGGTCTCGGCGTGTCAATCATTTCTCTCATTTTGTGCCTGGTCATAAACATTTGTGTCTGGAAAAGTGTTGTCAAAACAAATAGCTCGTACTTACGCCACATAGCTCAGACAAATATTTGTCTGTGTTTATTCATTGCAGATTTATGCTTTTTTGTGAATACATTTAATACGCCCATGTCATGGTGTTCGACTCTCGTCTTACTGAAGCATTTTTGCTATCTGGCCATGTTTTTTTGGATGTTGGCCTTAAGCATTATTCTTCTCCACCAAACAATCTTTGTTTTCCACGACCTGAGCAAAAAGACTTATTTGGGAGTCTCACTTTTCCTAGGATATGGAATTCCCACTTTGATAACCATTGGCACATACATTTCCTATGGCAGCGGTACAGAAAATCAATACTACAAAACTGAAACGTGTTGGCTTATTTTTGACGGAGTCCTCAAAGGTTCAATTCATGCGTTTTTCATACCAGTTGCTATAATCGTCATGTTCAATATGTTCAGCATGCTGGTGGTCATCATGAAAATCCTGGACAGGCACAAGATACCCAACGCGTCTAAAAAGGAACCTAATTTTGCCAAAAGCATCCTGAAGCCTGTTGTTGTCTTGACTCCAATTCTCGGGCTGACGTGGGTTTTAGGATTTGCCGTATTTTCCATTGACCTGACCTATGGAGACATGGCCTATGTTATCAACTATAGCTTTATTGCACTGAATGCATTCCAGGTATGCTATAAACCTAAATGTTGTGTTCAAACCTATAAACTTTGGTATATGCTATCATCCTACTTCTTTTTTTTTTTTAACGCGTTTCATATTATTTCCAGGGTCTCTTCATTTTCCTGACAACATGTCTGGGGGATAAAACGGTACAGTAACATATTTAAAAAATAAAAAATAAAAGATTGTGCATGAAAGCGGATACATTTACAATATTTGTGTTTCACAGCCAGTAACCTTATTTTTTATATAATTCAATTTGAGCAGATACGAGGTATTTTGTTTCACCGTATCACTGCCCAGGTGAGTACAGCACAGCACACAAGTGTTATTTCATTCCTCACATTACAGTGTGCTTTCAGCTAATGTTGTGCTTCTCTTTTTCTTCTCAGTCCTCATCATACAGAAAGGACAGTACCTCAATGATAAACTCAATCTCGTCGCTGAAGACAAATTGAACACTGCATCATAATGCTACACAAAGCCACTACAAGCTCCATGTGTGTTACTCTGTACAGTAGGTCATTCTAACACTGCATTGCGAGTGGTTATAATACACTCCAGTCTTCCTGGATGAATGAGAACGTATAGACACAATCAAAACCATAAATATATTGTATATGTATTTATTTTACTTTCTAATTAAAACATCCATTTATTTCAAATGTTTTATCGATTTTTTATGCCTTCTAATTAATGCACTATAAGGCGGGAGTTCAATGTAATATAAGAAGCCAGTTTTTCTCAGTTTGTTTGCTGTTCAACATAACATTGGCATCTGTAATAAGTCTTAAATTCATTCACGTTGTTTATTTAACTAATTTAACCTTAAATGCTTATTTGTGCTGTTTGTTAATTTACAATATTTTAGACATTTGCATCTATGTAAGTGTTTTGTGTTTTTTCGGTTAAGAGTTGTTCTGTTGTTGGTAAAATTGTACCAAAAAAAAACTCTAGACTAATGCAGATTGTGCAGATGATTTTGGAAATGACCATGAATAATAAACTCTTTAGACCAATGCAGATTATGCTGATAATTTTGCTATAAGAATTAAAATGATTAAGATATAATAATTATTACATTTATTTTCTCTTTTTGCGCTATATGCCTACGAAAATGCAGTATTTTTTCTTTTACCGGTTCCGTCCACTCCTCATCGGTGTCATCCATGCAAATGCTTTGATGTGCTGCCATCGTGCGGTAGGACTCCACACTGCAATATTAATTATGAAAACAAGATACTATAGGCCTACTCAGAGATAATGTATTTCAGGTTGAGTTAGACTGAGAAAGTTGTTTCATACCTTTCAAGGAAACGAACACAATCCTCGTGTCCATACATTTCTGCTATTCGTTTTGGTTTGTCTCCGGTAAAATCCTCCTTGTCTATTGGGGCATGGAGTGAGTGGAGCACACGCAAAACAGAAAGGTGCCCCGATTCGGCTGCGAAATGAGCAGGTGTCCAGCCATGATCCGTTCTTAGGCACGGTCTCGCCCCATTCTTTATGAGAATCCTAACCATTTCCGTATGTCCTATGGGAAATTAACCAGAGCACGTTATTTGAAGACTGGGAAGCGTTACTTTTACGGAAAAAAGTCAAAAAGACTATTCGTGTGAATACCTTTAGCTGCGGCCCAATGAAGAGGCGTCTTGTAATTCCAATCAACATCTCGCTGATTGGGATTGCATTCATTTTTCCTAAGAATCTCTTCAACTAGGTGGACATTACCGGTTGCTGCTGCCTGGTGTAGTTCTGTCATTTCTTTGGTCAAGTTTGCTAAGCAACGTTTAATACAAGATGGTGATGGTGGAATTACAGAGGCCAGAAATCCTATGAACTGCTGCCACCTAGAGGCCAACTGTATTTGTTAAAAGAATTCTTACATCGATTTTCATTACGTGCATGTGTAAATAACAAATTAAGGTAATCTTTCATATAGTGTTAATTTCAGTTAAACGTAGTAGTAGTAGTAGTATGATGCGAGGCCAAAAATTGCATAATCAGGCATAATCATTAGAGTTATTTATTTCACAATAAACTTGAGACATGCCTCACTGCTGCTGATCAGGGTCCCATTCTGAAACAAAAAGAGCATCCTGAAACCTTTCAAAATTAGGAGCTAAAGTACTAATGTCAGTGGATGAAACCAGTGGCTGAAAGTTTTGGTTTGGAGTGCATGTCCCTCCCACACCTGAGTGCTGGCTCATACTCTACTCTACTCAAAAGTGAGTGTATATTCCTCTGAGTCAATCACTCAGTCCATGGAGGGAGATCTAAGAGAACAAACAAATTAATTAGTATGGCGTGTATTAAAACATTTTCATGTAGAATTTATTTTGCATATTTAAAAAAAAAAAAAAAAAGGGACAGTCCCAGATCGTAGCACCCCCAGAACTCCAAAATCACCCCAGCTTGTTTGGAAACAATGCATTCAAGGCATTCCTCCAGGAGTTTAGATCAAAAACAACAACAAGATGAGTGAGGGTAGCGAGAGCCAGTTGCACACCTCTGTGCTCCTCTTACACTCACTCAGATGTTTTTACCAGCAAGCTGGGCTGAATTTGCAGATTCGGATGATTAAAAAAAATAAAAGTAAAAAGGTGCATTTAAGAACGAACGAACGTAGATTTGTATTAAATCAAGAGTGTGCTGCGTTTTGCATACAAAAAAGCTTAAAAGTCAAAAATGTTGATTTATCAACATATTTTATATATAGTATACTGACCTGATACAGAACTGGGGACTGCTGCTACACCGTCTTCAGTGCCAAGCGCTTTCCAATGTTTTTCCATCATTCTGTTCAGTACCATGTCCCCACAGTTTACCCGAACTGTGTACTGAGGAATCCCACTTTCCAAATTGTGCTCCATGCTCAGTACGGTCACTCTGAGGGGCTTATCAACAAGAAGGTCATAGAATTCATCTAAAGCATCATCGTCCCAGGTCCCTTGAGATTCATCAAATCCACCCAATGAACACAAGAAGGCCTGAGGCGGTTTCTCCAGTAGGGAGGGAGGAACCAACCTCACATGATTGAGGTCAACTTCAGACTCATTGCCATAGTCAATGAACAGCACAAATAGAGTATTGCCAGTTTTGCAAATAACCCGGGCTCGAGACCACTGCTTGTCGTCTGCAAAGAGGGCGAGACAGGGACTACCGGGACCCAGTGCGTCTGTTCTTTCTACATCCTGCTTCTCAGCAGGTCCCACTTCCTGAGAAAACCTTGATATTCTGTCGAGCTCCTCAGAGTTGGCGTATTGACACCAGAAGAAGTGAGGCCCTACGACACAGGAGGCATATACCTCGTGGGTCTCGTTTTGCGAAACTTCTGGATTTTTGTACTTAACATTTTGATCAGAACTACTAAATTGAGTCACATTAGATTCAGATTGACCCTGTAGAACAAAGGTCTTTGCCAACACAGTGTCTTGGTCCTTTATAACAACATCCCAAATGTTTTCAGTTTCCTTGATGAATTTGCATGTAAAGGTTTTTTCAGGATTGTCCACTGTGGCCCTTTTAAACACTGATATTTCCTCCTCATTCCATCGTTCATGGATGTGGCTTACCGCTACGAGTTTACAGGGAATGCTGAACCTTGGATATGTGGCACTCTTCGCTTCAAGGGGACGTATTTTGACGCAGGGAATCGTGACTTCATTGCCAAAGTCTATAAATTCCACAAGAACACTCTTATTTTCATGTTTGTGCCTGACCACAGCACGATACCAGGACCTGTCAACAGGAAACTCTGCATTCACTACATCACCGATATGCAGGTCATTAAACTCAAGAGGTACAGCACTTGGTGACTGGGGTTCAGGTGACTGGAGCATTTCCACAAGAGAGTACAAGTCATTTTCCTCCTTTTGCAGCTGGACAAAAAAATTGTCTGGATTGTTGAAATGTGAAATGTAGACCTCTGTGGACAGTCCCTGTGTTATGGACATTGGTGCTATGTCTGCGATTCTTGTACAGTCTAAGCTTTGTTTTCTACAGCCATCTGAAGTCTCTACATGCTCACCCTTCGGGCGTGTGGTGTGAAATGTAGACTGTCCATCCATCTTCTGCTCAGCTTGTTTCTTCTGCAGCACATTTGGGTTACTTTGTGTTTGGCAGGTCTCCCCTGGGCTACTAGATATTGGCTCTCTTGGGCTGAAGGACAGATGCTGGACTTGTTCAGCCTCCTGTCCTACGCTTGTCTTCGCTATTCTCTCTCTGACTTTCTCATTTACATTTAAAGTTCCGTCAAACAGTTCAACTATTAGCTTTCCCCGAGAGTCTTTAGTAACAACTGAAATGGAAAAATGGTGGCCAACAGCATGTTCTCTAAACCAGTTATTGACCTCCTGTGGTACAACGGCGGGGACATTGAACAAACCAAGCAGTATTGCCTGCACTGGAACACACTTGGCACTAGTCGCTTTAACAGGAAACGGTCGAACATCTGACTTGTTTACTGCAACAGTGTCACCATAGTCTACAAAGTGCACATGCAGGTTGGGATGCATCACTGTTATTTGACCTCTATACCACTGATCATCGGTGTACCTAGCCAGGCACATGCCGTTGACTCCAAAAGGTTGATTTTTACTCTCAGACTGTTGAAACACCTCTTTAATATCCTTCATCAGCATGTCAAATAAATTAGCATTCCTCTTCAGCTGGCAATAGAAGTGGTTAACACTATTTGAACAGGTTATGTCTACCTCTTCTTTTCCACCTACATCTATGTAATGTGAGGACAACTTGTATGCACCAGAGGTCTCTGGTTCATTCAGTTCATCGCCATACAGCGGTTCCTTCTTGATTTGTGATGCTTCAGTGAAAGATGTTATGCCAACACAGGATCCTCCTGTCCCAGCCTTCACTGGTGAATTCTCAGAGTATGGCAACATGTTTCCTTGTAATTTCTTAACATTTAAACTCTCTCCACCTTGTACATCAACACCAATTTCACCTTCAGTGGGAAATTGGGCCTTCGCTCCAAAGCATTTATTGATGGATTCAGCCTCAACCTTATAGAGCGTAACATAACAGATATTTTTGTTTATGTCGTGATGTTCAAACTTTGCCATTACAACCTGGTGCAGGAGGACTGATTTCAGGTCATCGGTTTGGTCTACAGTCCATAGTATTCCTGTCTCCTTAACACTGCTGAGGGAGCAAGGGTATGTCACAACTGGCATTCTGAGAAATGTTTCATGCAGGGGTCTGATGTCACCCACTGGGACAAATTCCCTCCTTCCAATATCCACATACAACACCTCTACAGTACCATTGCCAGCCACTAGGTCTTGCATCAGTAGGGAGCGATTCCACTTACCATTTATAGCTTTAGCGGCACAAGGGGAACCGCACACCTGCGGCTGCTGCTTTGCAAATGTGGAGTTTTCCTCATAGTACTGGTGAATCTGCACTGAGAGCTTCTTAAGCTCTGTGCAAAAAATTGAGAGTTTACAAAATATCTGGTGTGCATTAGTGACCTCTGTGACCTCCACAGTTTCGAATAGGTTAGTCTGCAGCTCAGGATACAAGTATTGCTCAGATGTCTCCATATTTTGTTGACGTTGTTGTTGTTGTTGTGGTAAAGGACAAACCACAGTGTCCTCTTGTGGTGAATGTAAATATGACTGCAAACAGAGTCTGAAATCTTCTGTAGGGATCTTCTTTGCATACCCAAGTCTGTGCATGTGGTTGGAAACAAGCGGAATCTCAAGAATAATTGTTCTCTCTGGCATCAGTACATCTTGAAAAACTCCGTTTAACTTCTTGCCAGGCAATGACTTCAAGAACTTTGTGGCCCTTTCAGACCATGTATTCATAGGAGATACAACATTGGCAAGGACACAGCATTCAGATTTCGGAGGCTGAAGGTTGTCATTTTGGCTTCGTGTTAGGGTGCTTTTTGTGGCGGTTTGGACATGTCCCTTACTGGAGAGAAAAGCACCGTTTTGGCTTTGACTTGGCGCAGAGTCCGCTCTCATGTGTTTATCATCAATGTCAACCCACACTTCGACAAAACCACCACTGTGGTTCAAGTTTACCCACTGGATGAAAACAAGGATCTCTGATCCAGGTGCTGGAAGCTGGGACATTTTCAAAAATGTCAAGTCCAAGTCTAAACATCACCTGCAACAGTGAACAGTTTAGAAACATTAATGTTAAAAAATAAAATGCAATGATCACTCCACATTAATAAAACATTACCAATAAAGATTGAATTCTTTGTACATTTATAATATAATATTGTTTCCTGAAGCCTCTAATCATGCTAGTGAACTTAGACGTTGGTTAACAACTTGTTCTAATAATTTGTAAACAATAATATTAGCAAACAATAAATATGTCTCACCGTGTTTGAGGTCTGATTGTATTTGTGGACTTTCAGTACGGATGTTAGGTGTAGGCTATTTTACGTTCAATGCAATAAAAAAAAAAAGTTACAAACAAGGAGGAGTTGTGTTTTGGATTGGATAATTGGATCTGTCAAGCGTGGCTGCTAAAGACAAAGGGTGCGTTGAATAGACAAAACGTTTGCTACGTTTAGTGAACTTTTGTGAACGTTTGCTGCGTTTCGTGGGCGTGACTGACCACAAACAATGCATTTGTTTCAGCCACGCTGAAAGATCTAAATATATAATACAAACACTCCCCTCCCTGCTGTTTTAATAACGGACGTTCGTTCCATCAAACATCACCCTGAAGGCGTTCCTGGCAACTCACCGTTCACACCCCTGACTCCTTTACTTAATCATGTTCTTTCTTGAAGGAATGTTCTTTTTGGTGGGATCATAGAAAAAGTAGTTTGATCATATTGTAGCTATTTTAAATGTTTTTTCTTGAAAGTTTTTATGTTTTTCCTTGATAACAAGGGGAATCTCAAGGATAATTGTTCTCTCTGACATCAGTAGGTCTACATACAGCGACCATAGCTCCCATTGGTAGCCTAGTCGCCGTATCGCATCGCCCAGTCGGTTTGCAACGGACACTTCTTGTAGCCGTAAATCGCTTAACTTTCATTGAAAGTGATGAATGGTGAAAGGCAGCCGGTAGCTCTGTCGCCTTCTTTTGTCGTCCGAAGATACTGGAGAGCAGCCATGGACACCTGTGGTAGGTGCCTAGGTGGACACTGGACACACACGTAGAACACTGCATACGGCCCAGCCAATGAGAAATCACAAGGCGTCCACAGACTTTCCTGGGTCCAGGTGTTCTATTTATGCTACTACTTACAGAATGAACTGGTGGAGGAGTCTCTCTGTCTCATACGTTGAAGGCTGTATTAATATAGAAATACACATGTTTTGTTGAATATACATATAGCTATACAATATTTTCTCCACTCCACAAAATATGTAGGTTACAACTGAATGATTTCACTGCAGATGTCACATAGCCAAAACCTTGGCATTTTATTTTTCGTGCCTCTATTAACCACTAGGCGACACTGTTCATTTATGTAGCCTATATTCTTTCAATTATAAGACACCTTTGCTTTTGTATTTTACGTTATTTTTATTTGATTATTTTAAAATGTATGTTTTGGATGAAATGCCTCCTGTCGTTTGTCTCCCCACAAATGACCATATAAACAGAATTACATGATCAGTTCTCACAAAATGTGTCCTCTATAGGCTATGCCATTAGAAAAGCAAATTGTGTTCACTATTCATAGATAATTTGTAACATATCTAGCAGAAATTGGTGTTGATGGAGTAATGCGTTTGTGTCTACAATAATATTGTAGTTGAAACGGTCTCGGTAATGGGAATGCAATTCTTATTTAACTAATTGTTTTGGGAAGTGAATGATCATTTTTGAGTAATGTACAGAAAAAATGCACAAGTGAAGTAACCATGATGACATGAGGCTGTCCTTATTCTAGGTAATTGTTTGCTTGCAATAACTGGTGGTTAACCAGTTCAACTGTTGACAAATGTACTGATTGTAAGTCGCTTTGGATAAAAGCGTCTGCTAAATGCTGTAAATGTACAAATGTAAATTTGACTGTGATTAGTAGCCTACCATATATAAATACTGTAGCACCCTAGCCAGTGTGTTTCATTAAGTGGAATACTTTAGTAAAGGCAAAAGGCTATTTAGATAGAAGGAACGGTAATTGTATAGATTAAAGATCTCTCCACAGAAACATTATTTATCTAAGATGAACAGTTTTGTATTTTCTTTATTCTCTTGCACAAATACTGTAATTACCTGCTTTGTTTCATCACTTATGATTTATTTACTCCTCCTATAGATCATGTCTTGTCTGAAAAAGCCCATTGATGTTTTATTCATTTTAATCACTACAGAAGTAATTTGGGTGCAACACATGCCACATGTATAAAAAGAACCAAGGAAATACAGTCACTTATATTTTGATTTCTCATATTTGATATAAACATTTACTAGACAAAGATTCTGACATGGCGATTGGATTCGACTGTATAAATAATAACGATATTTCCACAATATGGGGTTTGGTCTCTGGTATGCTGTATATAGAACAGTGAAAAGCTTCTGCAAGTTTCACTACCGTTAAGAGACTACAAGCGGACAACCAGTCCACGCTTGTATAGCCTAGAAATGGGAAAGCAGAACCGCTGAAATGAGAGGAGCATTTCCACAATAGCTTTAACCTACATAACCCAGCTGCCACCTTAAAATGAGACGTTCTCTCTTATACCGAACCGAGATCCTGTATAATGAATCACCGAAAACAAATAAGATGAGAACTTCAATAAAAAGTTATTCTTTACAAAAAGTGTTGTACACAGGAATGCAGTGCGTCTAGTAAACATTTATGAGGCTTTTTCCTTCTCTTGCATTGGAAACAGAGCCCCTCTCACCACTTCCCTAGAGGGCGAGCTCGAGACGTCAAGGTCAAAAGCCAAGATTGTATTCATTTTGCAGTGCTCTTCATTTCTGTAAACATATTGATATGTACTGTGTTATCTTATTTGAGCCTAACTCATGTACTGTAGGTGATATCCAACCAGTTGTATGCTATCACTGAGCATTAGGCATCTATATGCACACGTACTGTGCCTAATAATGGTGGTGGAAATTATAGCCTTTTGTCTGATTTTAGCAGTACAATATATTATGGTACAGGGAGAGGGGGGCTGTAAATATATTTCTCCTATTCTCAGAAGTCACTGAAATGAAAACCTAATTCAACATCTGCGTAAAAGGCTCTTTTTTGGAGATTAGCCGATAACCAAGCCAAGCGTCTGTCTTCCAATAAACTTAAGTGGCACACATACACATGTATGAATGGAAGGGAAAGTGCTGCCACATTAGGTGGTGCACTGTAATTATGAGTCACATACTGTACAATCCCATGCAACAATACTAAACAATCTTTGGAGGGCTTCTGTTTGTGACCCACCTAAGGATGCAAAAGGTAAGAGATTATATTTTTCGACACGTAATATATGCATGCAAACAACCTACTCTTCTGGTTCCATTGTGAAAGCATCTGGAACGGACACAGACCCTTTCTATTCTCCCAGAGCTCCAGAAGTCTGGATAGCAGAGACAGTTACAATTATCATAGGAATTATTGTTTCGTTACTATTATGTAAAGCATACAGTAGCTTCAGCGGTGAATATTTGGGATTCTAAGTACTGCAGGAATAATTTAACATAATTTAACGCAGTGCTCCATTGATATACAAGCTAAGGTTGAATGAGAATGTATAGGGTTACTGTGCACAACTCACATTGGCAGGTTTTAAAATATAAATGTATGATATTGTATAGCTATATTCAAAATGATTCAGCATTTGACATTCTCATGCATACGACCACAAGAAGCAAGTCCATTGAAAAATAGTCCAAGCAGTATTTTTTTTTCCTGTGGAAATGGCAGAGAATCTAATGAGACATTAAAACGTGTGCAGCTGTCCAGTGTGTGTGGCTACGGACGGGACATGAGCGCGCTCACTTCTGCATGTCACACTGCAAGAGGAGGACGATGGACGGGTCGCTCTTGGCCGCCTCCTTGAACTCCTCCAACGAGATCTGGTCGTCGTTGTTCTTGTCCATCTTGCTGAAGATCCGGTCCACCCGCTGCTCCGGTGTCAGTCCGTCCTCGTTCATCTTCATCATGATCACAGTGCCGACCATTTTGTAAATAGCCTGGGAACGGTGGAAGGAAAGGTTGTTGGACCGAGGCGCAGTTAAAGGAGTACCTGCACAGTTTTAGCTTTAGCTTTAGGGGTTTGAGCTTTGAATCCCACTCGGGTCACCGATGCAAACACATACATGATGTTGGGGTGTGTGTCCATGTGGGGTTTGTCCATTAATGTGCCTCAGATGGGCTTTTAGGCATAATGGGAGTGTTTGCGGGGAGTAACCCCTCTTAAAAAAGGGATTTCAGAATGATAAGAGGCAAGACATTCATTCTCCTCAGGTATTATTGCACTACATACGGAACTAACCGGCTGTGCCCTCCTGAGCAAGCACAGGTTATTGTGTGCAAAGTGTCACTTGTCATACAATACATAGCAAATGACAATCACTTTGTACCAATTTGAGCCAATCAGATAAATACATTACATAACCTGTGTTCAAACTGTAGAGGGTGCTGTTGCCGAAGTTTGTTGTTTGGTTATACTTAAAAATACATCTGAAATTGCATGTTAGATTGTACACACTAACACTTTCATGAATGTACTGTAATGTTTTCCCCTGGTAATTGAGTCCCCCACAACAGAAGGTTTATTCATTCAGTGATGCCCTACCTCGATTATCTCCAGCATTTCCACCCTGGTGATTTTACCATCACCGTCCAGGTCATACATGTTGAAGGCCCAGTTCAGTTTCTGCTCAAAGCTGCCACGGGATGTGATGGACAGTGCGCAGATGAACTCTCGGAAATCAATGGTCCCATCACCGTTTTTGTCAAAGGTTCTGAAGGCATGCTGTGCAAATTTTGATGCGTCGCCGTAAGGGAAGAACTATGAATTTAAAGGAAGACTTTCTGTTACTCTTTGTCACTTCAACAAGGACTTGCTTGCTTCTTGTGGAGACAATAGTAGTAGCCTAGTACATCATAAGTCTGTAGTTGTACTTTAGCTTAAAATGACAAAAACTGTTACTGTATGGTTTACAGGTCCCATGACGCTACAGCCGTTTATACACGCACCTTGACATAAAGCTGCTGAAACTCATCCAGGTTGAGTCTCCCGCTGGGGCAGTCTTTCAGGAAGCCTTTGTACCACTGCTTGAGCTCGTGTTCATTAAACTCTGTGTTCTTCACCAGATCCTCCATCACCTCAGGGGTCAGCTTGCTGTTCTGTTTTCCCATGGTTCCTGCGGAGCGAGAACACGTGAATAATGCATTTATCTGAGTCTGGGCGGAGGCAACGAGAAGGGCAACGCCTTTTAATTTTCGGCAGAAACATGGTCACTCTGAATGTGTCTATTTTGCTTGTTTGTCCGTGACGTGTGTGTGGTATTTCTGTTGCCCGGGTTTGTGTGTGCCAGGCCACACACACTGACCTCAATCATCAATGTCAGCATGCAGAAACAGTTCGATCAGCGCTATCAAGTTTCCATACTACCACTGACCTATAGGCTGACAATGACAACAAAACCACTGCATGCTCTGCTGGGTAGTTAGAGTAAAATCGGTGCCGTAAAAGCAAAACAACAGCTGCCATCAAGGAACACATACTGTAGCCTTCTGTAACTCTGAACTAAAAGCTGTTTTCTGCATAATTGATTGGTCAATCAATTGAGCCCAATGATTGAGCAATATGTTACAAAGAGAATTAGCGAATTCAAAGTAAAATACATCCACAGACCAATCAGCCTGGATTGCCTTGTTATTCACATTAAAGGCCTACAAAATCCTAACTTAACAATCACAGCAAGCCAGACTTGTCTAAAGCCCCATCCGTCAATTATTGATGCATGATGTGGCAAATGAGATTAAGTGGCCTCGAATGCGTCTATTCTCGATACATAATGTGACAAATGAGACATATCATGAGAATATGGCTCTAACACACCATGTTGCAATAATACCCCATTTGAGACAGAAACGTACCACGTCTCTTTGCAGACTGCATTGGTTTGGGCCTTTCAGAGCAAAAAGCAGAAATGTGGTGCAGCCAAAAACAGCGCAAAGCTTAATATTGGGCTTCCTCAGCACCATATGATATAACTGGCAAGATCAAATGGTAGGCCTAATTGTAAGCCTGGTCTAACTCCTAATGTCTAAAATAGGATAGGATGACCTTGAGGACAAACATTTTGCAGGAAATGACAAACAAAAAATATTCACAGAGCCGGACCATTTTAGACAGACTGAAATTTTGATAAGTGTTTTATCATGGCATTTCTATCTTTAGTGAAATCTCCGCTACAGGCCGCATACAATTATGATGTCTTGTGATTTATTTTAACATTAAGGACGCGGAACATTTTATTTCATGCATTGAGCAATGACATCTGGTCTATGCTGGGAAGGCTAACCGCCTGTGTCGGTGAGACACTCGCCACTGCATTCCGATAGAAACGACGCAGTGAGAGAGCAGTCAGATTAGAGATCCCGTTTCATGGCATCTTTTCATTCGCATGAAAAACGTGTCAAAATCTATACCCGATGAGCCATTTTTATTAAAGACGAGGCAGATTTCTCAATAGCACGACAAATCTTAAAAGAATAAAACAAGTATGCTAATTGTGATGTTATTTTTTTTTTATTTGTTACATTATTTTCGAGTGGTTCTGGTTACATTTGATGCCAAATGCAAAGCATTCATTTTAAGGTTGCGCAGGTGGCAAAACCTCTCCCCGATTACAAGCCTCTCCTCAATCTCATTTAATCAAATAGAGAGAAAACATAGAAAACATAGAAATGCTTTTCGTACTAAATAAATTTCTATTTTGACACAGCAGACATTCCATTGGTGACATAATGCATCTGCAGGCAATTACCCCACTACTCACCGTGTTATAGTGCTTCTATTGCTCTGAATCTGTACTGGCTCCTGTAAAGTAGCCTCCAGAAAAAAACCCGTCCGACTGATACGTTTCTCCAAATGCGATTGTTGTCACACAAATCGCCTTCTTTAAAATGCTCAATGATTCTCGGTGTCCCGACGAGCTTTCTGACGAGGCGCAGCAGGGACCGATCCCACGCTATAGTCTTCGACTTTGGTTCGGCGATGCGTCTGCAGGCGCACGGCGTCACCCGTGCGCATCAGAGACAGCTCTTAAGTTCACTGATTTTCTGCGCGATTCTGAATCGTTTAAAGTATTGCCTGCAACAATAGCAACTGTAAGATGTGGCCTTCGTCATAAGCCTCGAGTTACGCTTTACCAGGGAATCAATGTTTTATTTACGTTGTCCGTTGTGGGCTAGTTCTCCATGAAGGTTCATGGACGCTCTGGAGGGTGGGTGGTTCTATCTGGAGGGTGGTTCTATCCAAACCAGAATAGAGATTATTGCTGATACTATTTAATCTATCGCAATGGCCTTGTATTCATAGGTCTTTACCTTGTTCAGTCTTGTCTCCTATAAGCCACCATTTTAATAAAAACTTCAACTACATTATGCTAACCATTATAGGGATGTGAAAACACAACCAATAACAATTTCACTGAAATATATAACACGACGCCATTATGAACTGTATAATTAAAATAAGTGAAACCTCTCTCAGACATGAACAAGCTCATTCAGTCAAGCTCGATTTCTTAATTTAATACTCACAATACATATACACATAGGATTTAATTTACATCCCACAAACACAAAAGCAAACAGTTAAATACACAGATAACTTTAGCACCAGTATAGAGTATTGACCCACTCAGATTCTCTACAATTCATATTGATAATTATGTTCAAAATAAATCAATAAATCAGCTTGATCTCACTAGGCATGGCTTACATGTAATATTTTGTACAGAAGCATTCAGTACAAAGTTTGATTGGATAAAAAAAAGAATGCATATTGTACATCAAAGTGGCATACCTAAGCAGTAGGCTACTATATTATATTCCCATATAGATAGCAATTTAGCTTTTCTCCCTCTGACATTGAAGTGCTTGGTTTAAACACTGATGCATTTAAAAACATAGAATAGAGTATAAATTGATAATTGACTCTTAATGGATACAAACGAAGAATCGGCATATGTTGAATTGAACAAACTTGCATACTGAACCTTGTGTCACAATTAAAATGCTCTCAATCATGTCTTATTATCTAAGAAGAGAGACTGTTGCTTTTGCTATTTTGGCTCTCATAATGTTTAGTTAGTAGCCATACAGTATTTTGTTTTGTATTAAATTAGACTATTTTAAGAACAAGGAATCCTGTGCAAATGGAATCTTCTGTACAGTTATGTAATGAAACAGTATCAAAATGAAAATGAGAGAAATATAAAATGGATGTGTTTTAAACTGGATAACCTGGATCTGGATTACCTTTGTAATAAGGTGAACATAGCCTAAAATTCTACAGTGTATTTCCTTTAAACATTTCTAAACGTCAAATGATGAAGGTCACAAATCATGTGTAGAACAGCTGTAGGCCTCTGTTGCTCATCATGAGGAGATTAAGGTACAAACCTGAATGCCAACGAGTTGCTGAGTGCACCTTTTTCTTACACTGGCCTTCACGCACTGACATGATGTCAGCATGTGTACAGGGATGCAGGCTACACGCACATAATAGGTCAATTCAAAATTTCTGTGCCAACAACCATTTAACATGAGCGCAGTAAGCTAAACTCAGCTGGATAGGCGACCGCATACGTCATGGAACGCAAAATTGGCATAAAATACATCACTGGATTCCACCATTTTCAGAACTTTGTCTGCTTTAGTTTGTCGATGTGGTAGCAAAGCTTCAAGGCCGGCCCGAGCTTCAGTCCCAGGTATTTCATGATCATGTCACTCTTAAGCAGTAGTAACGCATTTCCATCTATCTCCTGTAGGAATACAGACACTGTCAGGTGACATCAGCAGGACACAGACAACCATACACATTTGTAAGTAAATGTTATAGACCTCAACCAGGTGTTCTCCATTAAACCTCAGAAATAGCACCCTCTACAGGCTGAGCACAGGTCAATGCAATTGCTTTATTGCTGATTGGTACAAGTTGATGTCATATGCTTTCTTTTTTAGACATCACCTCACACACTCTGTACAGAGTGCTGTTCCTGCGATTTGAAGGTTGAACCTGAACTAAACGTACATGTTTCCGAAAGATGTCTGCATGAGGGCCGAGGGCCTGGGGATCTGCGTCCCTTACGAACCAGACAACATCCTCCACAGACCAGGTAGATGGGTCCTTATTCGGGGGGGCCTTGGACTCCTGCGAATCAGCAGATCCATTATAGCCTCCTGGGAAAGCAGCCAGCAAGAGAGAGAGAGGGAGTAAAATGGAAAATTTGGCCACAGGTATGACATAATATCTGGATTGTAACCAATCGTCTCCGACCCATCTTCCCCACTCCCACTCTAATAGACAATAGTCTATTAGTCAAGTTAGGGCATGTTAAAAAATGTCCAACACCAAATGACTACATTTTTGTGGTTCTACAATATTGCCCATCATTATGGTAGCTCATAAAACAGTAAACTGGGATGTTGACAGGAACTAAGTACATCTCTGACTTCTTGCTGTGCTTTGACTTCATGCCCTACCCGTCCTGTTGTTCTCCAGGAACATGTTGGGACTGCTGGAGGTTTGTCTGCACATGCTCATGGGGGCCGAGCCCCCATTGGAAAACTGCTGTGACGACGAACGGAAGCCATAGGACGACTTTGGCGAGTAGGTGGAGCTTATGGAACCGAACGCAGAATCCCCAGGGTCCACAGAGTAGCGCTTGGCGTCTGATTGGTCCAAATGGTACTCAACCATAGATGTTTCAGCTGTTGCAATATAAAGATTTGTTAAAGAGAAGATCGAGGCATTTGTTTAGACAATAAAATCCTATGAGTTCCACTATGAACCCAATATCTAAGTTTTATTATCATTAGTACAATTAGGTAATTTAGCATATATCGAAAATGACTTACAATTACATGCTTCTATTACATGGAGCAGATAGGGGGCAGGATAGTCTAGTGGTCTAAGTGTTGGACTCCCAGCCAGAAGGTTGTGGGTTTGAGCCCCAGAGTTGGCCTTCCTGCCTAACCCCTATCTGCTCCATGTAATAGCAGCATGTAACTGTAAGTCGCTTTGGATAAAAGCGTCTGCTAAATGACCTAATTGGTTAGGCATCTTGCTCAATGATGCTTACAGGTACAACCTGGGAGTCCAACACCTAGACCTCCTATTCTTGTTGTTATTTCCTTTAAAAGGTGCACTCCTTAAAACAGCTCACCGTTTTTAACTGTCCATGACAGTGTAGGTGGCTGTAGAGGTAGTGGATAGTGTGAGGTGCAGAGAGGAACACGAACCCCTCAGCATCCGGGGGGGGGGGGCGCAGGCACTCTCTCAGTTATAAGCCAAAATAACAATGGTTTTGTAATGCTGGTTTCAACCACAAGGGTAACTCCAGACAAATATCAAGGCGTGTCCCTTTAGGTAGGAGGGAAGAGTACACTACCGTCCGACTGATAGGAGCCACTGTGCTGTGTGATTGGCTGATCACTGAAGAGGTTTTCACAGTGCAAGCTGCGGCAGAGCTTCTTCAGAAAACGCAGCACGTAGCCGATGCTGTTCACAACCGGAAGACTCAGAAGGTGCTGCTTCCCATCGAATGTGGCTGAAAGTCAAAAACACAACAGTTTACGCAGTTGTTTTTGCATTGCAAATACGGTGGTAAATAATTAAGTCAATGTTGCATCAAGTCCAGTCCAGTGGTGTAATGGTAGTTGAGGGGGCGTTTTTGAGCCCGTTGTCATAGTATTTGACAAGAATAAGACACAGAAGACTGACTGACTGACTATTCGGGCTTACATTTTGCAACAAATCATTGCTTTCACTCACTGAAACTAGTTAGAAAAAAAACCACCTTAGACCTCGAGGGCAGACATTTTGGAACCACTGCAACATTGTCAGAAATCAGTCCCTTGTTTACTATCCCTAACCCCTTCATTGCACCCCTTCAACCCCTGGCCCACACTGGAATGGCTCATCTGCAGAGAAAATAATTCAAACGCGGTGATGGTCCCAAGAAAGCTCAAGAGACATTTTACATTTAAGTTTGTAATTAACATCTGTATTTATTTCAATTTAAGTTAAACAATTATACACTATGTGTTCAGTTATTCAAAAGAAGTCAGTCTATATCTGTCATTGTCGCTCACCTTGAAATATGAAGATTTTAACCTTTTTTTAACAAAACATGTAGGCCTACATACAGCATAAAGTTAAGCTAAGCAATCTATTGACTATAATGTTTTAGAGTGTGTAGTTCACTCTTTCTAAATGAACTAAATGAACTATGAAATGATCTAGCATTCTCAATTCTCAATTCTCATTGTTCACCATTGATGTTCATTTTGAGTGATTTAGAACAAAACATAGGCCTATATCAATCAATCAAACAAATTAGTTTTGTTTTTAAGTTTTGGTGTGAAAAAAAAATCCTATAAAAAGGGGTGGCTTATAAAGTTTGGGAACCACTGCACTAGTGGACACATATATTCTAAAAGTGTTGTACTATATTGTAGTATACACTACGGCTCTCTATTTACAACACAATGTAATACAATACAATGCAATGAAATACCATACTATAATGTAATACTATACTATTACAATATTATGATAAATTACCTAGTATCTCTTAAATTAAGTGGTCAATGTGTGTCTTTATTTAAGTAATAAAAGAAGGAAAATATGATCTTATAAATGTGTCAGTAGCACCTAAAGGGTCTTTCTAAGATACCTGATATTTTTTCTCCCCCATAGCCTTGCGTGAGGAGAGTAAACACTGCTTTCTGCTGGAAGGCACTGTCAATACAGCCTTGAACAGCCTGCTGCAGCACCACAGAGGGCCTGTCAGGCCCGAAGTGGTCTGGAAGCTGCTGGACCTTTTTTCTGTCCAGGTTGGGTCCTGTGTTGGCCTGCTTGTTGATATAGATACAGACTGGTACAGGAAGGCACACACAAACACACACACACACACACACACACACAGTACCGACCGGGCAAGAGGGGAAGAGTGGGTAAAGTAAAGAGTACGTTTTAATTATCCTTCTTAAACAATTTACACAACCTAATGAATGTGTTGTAAAATTGCAGAGGGGAGGGGGGATGGAATCCTCTGTCTTTTTAGTTGTATTCAGATCTATTCCCCTAATAAAAATGTGTTTTAAGTTACATCTAAATTGGCCCTAAATTCGGTCCTAGCCATTGCCATATTGCATTAGGAGCAGATTGTGGCCTACCTGTGAGCACCTGGGGCGTAGCGGAGTGGGGGATGGTGGCAGCGTCTTGTGGGATGGAGCTCATGTCAGGTTCTGGGGTACTACTGGGCGGAGAGATAGCCAGAGGAGTCATGACCATCCTGGGTTTGAGCTGAAGACACAGAAATGTTTAAAGAAAAATCAAACTCACATTTTAAAGCCAAAAAAAAGGAGAACAGCATACTAAATGCTCTGGTAATCTGCGCCTCCACTGACCCCGTGAAATTTACAGGAATTGCTTCTTTATATTTAGTAGTTTATAAATAACGGATTCCATTATATTGGCTGGCAGCAGGACAAAGGCTGCAGAGACACTGGAACATTGGGGTCCCAACAAAATACGAGGGGCGCGAAAACTGGGTGTACACATGCATTTTTAAACAGGCTACGCCCGTCTCCATGTCCTCCCTGTTCCCCCATCTGGCTGACCTTGAAACCGGGTTTTCTCCCCCTCTTCTTGGGCACTTTGAGAGGAGGGAGGGATTCAGGGTAGCGGTTTGGAAAATCCATCTTGGCGACATTGCGGAGCGGGGGTCTCCCTCTCTTTCTGCCCGGTATCTTCCCCGACTGGCTGGGGAGGAAGGAGGGAGTCACTGCAGCTGATTGCATTTCACTGTTGCTGTCGGCTTTCTGTGCTGTCACTGCAGGTACACTCATTTGGAGCTGGAGTGGGGTAGGGGTAGGGGTGGAGAGGGGGAGGGGGGCACAGGAAATAAACAACTACTGATCACAAACACACAAATAAATCACTGGCATCAAATGTGCAGGCTGTGGTTAGTAGTAATTCCCATCCACAACAATCAAAAACGCTTACTGCATTATCTTAATGCAGTACCATTGATGCAGAGCAGGGAGAGTGGAAATAAAGTGCACCAACATCAGCTGCTCCCAGAATGGAGCAATGTAGCCTGAGAAGCAGCATTTAATAGAATTCCATAGTCAAACAAAACAAAGGCAGCCATGCATGAACTCTGGAAGAAACGGCACCTCAATCCTGCCATTAAACACTACAGACTACAGGGGCTTCTATTACCTGATGTCTTCTATTGTGAATGCCTGAGAACCAAGCCCTTTTTGTCTTAGATCCTAGAAGCCTGGATATGGCTATAAGGCAAAAAGCTCTCACAATCCTCTGAAAGCCATCTTGCCCCGGCTACAATATTTCTGCTTTCTCCCTCCACTCTCCCGTCTCTGTTGCCGCCGCCGCTGTTGGCACACGGGCTGCAGACATCTCATTAGACTAATGCATTCAGCAGTGGCAGAGGGAGGGGAAGATTGACTTCACCATGGCTACAAAGCTATGAATTACCAACGGTGACAGCTTTTACCCTGGTGTTTAAAAAAAGCTACAAGGAGAGAAAAATGTGGCACGTGCCACGTTCAGCAAGCTAACCATAACAAATGAGCCGTATCCTCAAAATTATAGCATACCGGCATGCATCCTCTGACCGTAAGCATATTTTCCGATGCAAGCGCCAAGACCACTGTGGAATATGCAAACATATGTCTGCTTTAGTGCACTTACCATCCGAAATCGAAAAGGGTTGCAGGAGTGCCCCTTTCCCTTGCTGCGCTTTCCGTTTGCTTGCAATAGCAGAGCGAATTTCAAAACAAGGCGGAATTCCACTGTAATGCTCAGTCTATGGTAATACTGTGTGTGCTGTTTGAATATGAGCGAGCGAGCGAGCGAGAGAGAGGGAGGGAGGGGGGCTGATCTAGAGCTAGAGAGGCTCCTCTGTTGTCATGGCAACAAGCCTGTAAAGCCCGTAAAGCCTGTAACACCCTCGCTCATATTTTGTCTGCAACTCAAACTCAGAAATGGGTTTGATATAATTAGACTGAGGGCCGTCCGTGGCTCATTATTATAATGGGGAATATATGGGGAAGAAAGTTTGAATGCTGTGCTTATTGTGCACTCACAATGGTATTCTGACTGCAACAATTATTATGATTAGGCTAACAGTTAACTTACTAATGATATATGTAGTGCAAGAGAAACAATGCCAAATTATCTTATATTACAATATAGGCACATAAATAAATAAAACGCTCTAGTGCATATTATGGCCTTTATACAGTGACTTGAAAAAAATCTATGAATATTGCAAAGAAATGTTACCCGTACTAAAATATTACCGAAATAGCGCCATCTGTTGGACAGTGACAAAAAGGTTGTTGTGTGAGTTTGCCAATAAAGATTTTGAAAACATTGAAACCAAGATGGCGGCGTGCATACCGCTTTTTTTAAAGATGTCACCCTTGGCGCCGGGGTTACGATATATTTTAAAAGAGCAATATTCGTCAAGAACAGTATTAAAGACTTTGACAGACCTTTCCAGACGAGGTGAGACTGTTTTTTGGTGAGTCATTTTGACAGATTTGACGTGAAAAACCTTAGTATAGTGGTCTGGTCGATGACCAATTTGACACAAAGTACTATTTGTCAAGGTTCTTGTAAATACACAGATTACGTGATCTGCTGTAGAACCCATAGATTCTGTATCTTTGTAAATTATATTCATGTCTGTCTCTAGGTTATTAGTGTTAGTTGTCACTTTTATGCTCTCGATATGGTCTACAAGACTAGCGTCAGTTTGTTGCAATGTTATTTTCGGCGTGGTTTTTCCCCTCAAGGATACACGGCAAATGCCCTGCAGGTACATGAGGACAGTAGCGGCAGTGGACCTCTGGAACAGTACAACAGTCTTATTAGGGACGGCGTCCTGCGTGAGGATCAACACCAGAAAGCAGTGCTTCAGGAACTGGCTCAGATGCAGAAAACTCTTAGAGGTTACACAAACACACCAACATCATTCTTTTGTAAGGTATTGATATTCAAAACCCTTTGTCATTGTTGTGTACCTAATCTAGCCTACACTACCGTTCAAAAGTTGTGGGAAATGTCCTTGTGTTGGAAAGAAAGGCAAATGTATTCCTCCATTCAAATAACATTAGATTGATCAGAAATACAAATACATTTAGACATTGTTAATGTTGTAAATGACTATTATATAGTTGGAAACTACTAACTTTCTTCAATCTATTCTTGTTCTGAGAAATGAAGGAGCCTGTAATGGACCCACAATTTCTGATGCTCCAAATACTCAACTAGTAAAGAAGGCCAGTCTTATTGCTTCTTTATTCAGCACAACAGTTTTCAGATGTGCTAACATAATTACAAAAGGGTTTTCTAATGATTCCAATGACTTTTTAAAATGATACATTTGGATTAGCTAATACAATGTGCCACTGGAACACAGGAGTAATGGTTGCTGTACGCCTATGTAGATATTCCGTTAGAAATCAGCCGTTTCAGCTACAATTGTCCTTTATAACATTAACAATGTCTACACTGTATTTCTGATAATTTTTTTGTTATTTTAATGAAAAGAAATAAGATTTTCTTTCAAAAACAAGGACATTTGTAAGTGACCCCAAACTTTTGAATGGTAGTGTATCTTACTGTGTATGTGAATATGAACAACATTTTTAAATTGGCCTACTTTCTATTATTTGTTCATATCTTTCAGTTTTTTACAAAACCTAAGCCGCCTAAAGGTTACTACATCTACGGAGATGTAGGTAAGTATTTTGAATGATGGCTGTTTTTTTAATTCCAGTAAATGTATCCTCTCCATGTTGATTAACTTCATAATTACATAAACTAAATGATGTATTCTGTGGCACAGGCACAGGAAAAACTATGGTGATGGACATGTTTTATACACATGTTGAGACCCAAAAGAAAAAGAGGGTTCATTTCCATGGCTTCATGTTGGATGTACATAAACGTGAGTAATTATATTAGCACATTGGTTCTAATATAATTAAAAATATAACTGTATAAACAAGAACACCCATCTGTACACAACTCAATAGACTGGGGGGTTTGGCCGTTAGCAGCCTATTTGGTCTGGTATGACTAGTGGTAACAGGAGGTTAAATCATGTGTTTAAGCATACATCTGGAATCTAGTTCACAGACAAAGGAACTCGGCATACAATAGTGCAGGTTTAATGAAAAGCTACGTTTGTAGTTTTTCACTTTTGTACATCATCTCAACCACACATACTTAAAAAAACAAACAGCATCTACTCTAAAGTTTATTATTTACATTTTATGTAACTGTAGGGATCCATCGGCTGAAACAGAGCATGCCAAAGAGGAAAGCCGGAAAAATGGCCAAATCTTATGATCCCATTGCACCGGTAGCGGAGGAGATCAGCGATGAGGCCTGCCTTTTGTGCTTTGATGAGTTTCAGGTACCAGTAATGGCTACTTTGACCCCTCTATGACTACTGTATATTAGGAATGTAAGTAGCTTAGTTACAACAATATTGTAACTATTATTTGGAGATGAACTAATATGTCATCAATGTTCCATCGTCAGGTTTTTACCATCTGCCATGGTTAAAACTCTGCTTTAACCATGGCAGAGTGTATGCCTGCTTTACTCATGAAACGCAGTAAAGCTTTCAAACCCTTGGATTTTTTAATTTTGCAGGTGACTGATATTGCTGATGCTATGATTCTCAAGCAGCTTTTTGAGAACCTGTTTTTGAATGGTGTTGTAGTTGTAGCAACGTCCAACCGCCCCCCTGTAGGTGAGTCACATGTGGTGTAACGTTTCCTAGAGAAATTCTCTCTGCCATTTGGAATGAAATGGTCAAAATGGCCCATGTGCAATCTAATGAGAGACAAATCTTTCCCCCTAGACTTGTATAAAAATGGGCTGCAGAGAGTCAACTTTGTGCCTTTCATTTCTGTGTTGCAGGTAAGTACAAGTATTTCCAAGGTATTGTATTAGACAGGGTATTCCTATGTTTTATAAACAAGCATAATGCTTGAGCAGAATTAGCTTTCTATTTTAAATTTCATATTTTAAAGGCACTTGTACTGAATTTTATTACTTCCTCACAGCAATATTGCCATACACTTCGCCTGGATTCTGGCATAGATTATCGCAAAAGGAATCGTCCCTCTGCTGGAAAACTGTACTTCCTGTAAGAAGGCATGCGATGGACACAATACATCAGTCTATATTGGCCTTATCCTCGATATATGGACTATATTTTAAGACAGATTTTGATATGGTATGCAATACATATGATATGCTGTTATGTTATATATGCTGTTGTTGTTGAATGCAGCTCAAGTGAGACTGATGCTGAAGCTACGTTGGATAGAATGTTTGATGAGCTGGCTTTTAAACAGAATGACAGTAAGTGAATTTCTACATGAATCTTGAACTAAGGAATGCTGCAACTGTAATGATTTTTTTATTTATGCTTGTAGCAATTGCCTGACAATAGAATGTTTTGGATTATGATCTGTTCCTGCAATGTATTTTCCCCCACCTAGTAACTCGACCGAGGCTGCTAAATGTGAACAACAGAAAAGTGCGTCTGAACAAAGCATGTGGGACCATAGCTGACTGTACGTTTGAGGAGCTCTGTGATAGAGTAAGTGTCTCGGGCCTTTATCTTTCAGTAGATAGATGGCTGATGTTGAGTTGGTTCCAGGTTATTAAAAAACTACTGCTAATCTAGAAACATTTTGGTCTCTGTACGGTAAGAGAGCAGTATGTAAGATTCAGAAAACAGATTTGCATAGTCTTGGTGCAAAGTAGCCGTGGTTGTGCAAATAGTCAATTGATGAAAGAACTGAGAAAGAGAAGGAAATAATCATCTGAATACACAATACATGTTTACAACCACAGAAGTGTTGGTAATTAACAAATTAAATTTTTATAGCCCCATGTATCTATACATAAATTGTCTTTATTTTTTATTAAGCACACAAAAAATATACAGAACAAGGTGGAAAATAGATATACAAACTGAAGGGTATAAATTAATCATCAATACATTATTAATGTTTTAAATGGATTTAAACCCTAACACTGTGCAATACAAATTCTGTTCTAATTAATTGGAATGGAAACTTTGAATTAAATAGTTTTCACTCAATCTGGCCGCTGGGTTTTTAATATAATATAATGTGATGTACATATTGGATTACCCAGGTTGTACACAGCAAGTTGTATTTTCAGCTCTATTTGCAAATTTTAATTTAGAGTATTGCATTTGTAGCATAACGCATTGTACCGTGTTACGTATCGTACCGTGATTCGTATCGTGAGGTTCTTACCAATACCCAGCCCTATTGCTAAATGACCAAATTACATATAAATAAATCTCCCATTATTATCTCAGCCGCTAGGGGCCAGTGACTATCTGGAGATATGCAGACTATTCGACACTGTCTTCATTCGACACATTCCTCTGCTGACGTTGAACAAGAAAACTCAAGCCAGACGACTAATAACGCTTATAGATGCCTTCTATGACCACAAGGTATGCACAAGTGACATTCTCTCTCATTGGAATGCATTTAGTTTTTGCACATACCTGGCCTCTAAGAACCAGTAAATATTTAACAATATCCTGGAATGTAATGGTTTATTTTCTCATTTGTTGGCCTCAGGTGAGGGTAGTGATCCTGGCAGATCACCCGCTGGAGAGCGTTTTCGTACACGACGAAGATCAGGATCACCACGACAGTCACGAGCTAATGGACGACTTGGGGCTGAAAAGGGTGAGGAATCTGACGGAATCTTTTCTCAGGAAGAACAGCTTACGTTTCTTGTGAAACTTGTAGCTTATTAAATTGGTTAGTTACCTGACAGGCCACATCAAACGACTGCGTAAAAGCTCTGAGGGAATTTCAAGTCCATTTCATCCAAAGTACCAGTGCCATTTACATTTTTAGTGTTTGAGGGGCTTCTAGTAGGGAAACAAACCCTCAACTGTAGCCAAGGTAGTGAATCTCCTAGCCATCTCGTCCAACAGGATGCCGCCAGTGGCCTGTCTATCTTCAGTGGGGAAGAGGAAGTGTTTGCCTTCCAGAGGACGGTGTCCCGTCTCACCGAGATGCAGACAGAAGAATATTGGTTAGAGGGGGACAGGAGCACGACATAGAGCATAGAGTAACAGGTGTTAGAAAAAAACAGCACTCCCATATCCACACTATCGGCCGAGAACAGTCCAGAGACAGCGCTACTCCGACACTCCGACCTGCACGCGAACGGATTGGAACTTTTCAGTGTACATTACGCAAACTGGATCAAATTACTCCAAAAATATTTATTGAACTATTAAAGCGTTTTTGTTTTATTTTTCCTTTTCACTTTTCCCAGTAAGAATATGTACAAATGATATTTATATTGTACTTTTGGGTGTGTTATGGCTTTTAACTCGGTGCTCACATGGTTCAAGTCTAACTGTATTTACTTTTTATATTTTATGTAAAAGCTTGTGGATTTAAAAAAAATAAATGGAATCCTAACTTTTATGCAGATTTATAACTTTTTATCTCCATTGAGATGTGCTATCGTTTTGAAAAGTATTTAAAATTGTTATAAATGACACTAACACTATATATATAAATAAATGTATATACAGCACCATGGGTGGATTCAGAACTGCTTGTTTCATATTATTAATGTTGATGGTATTTGAAACATCTCCTCCACCATTTACAAGATTTAAAATAATATTGGGTACTGTTTAGCTGGCAATGTGGTAGAATTCTAATGACTACAATTTAAGAAAATAAATTTTCTAATATAAAATTGGTTTTTACAATGCTCTCTAGCTTGATGAAAGTGGCCGAATGAGTGAAGTTCCCTTTAATCAATATTAAGAGAATTTTTCAATAAGGTTTAGGCTACAACATCTTTAATAAGAACTTAACATTTTACATGTTAAATTAAATGTAACTTAACATGCTACATTTAGCTTTTGCTAAATATAGGATTTAATCAACTCTTCAGTAATCTTACGACAGAATATATTAAGAATGTTTGTACCGAAATATTAATTATTGTGTGAATTATGTCATGTCAAAGTGAAGCGGTCATCTACTGTACATACTGTCCCTTTAATGTGTGTGCAATCTAGGGGGCAGGTCTTGTGTCACTTCGGACGGAGCTTTTGCGCCACCACAGCGATTGATTGAATGAACTGACTTAGCAGACTGGTGGCCCTGGTTGCCATTCATGGATGTTGCTAACCAAAAATCTATTTTTTTTTAAATGTATTTTTGATTTTACGCGGAAAGGGATGCTTTTGTGCCTCGCGTTTCTACCGTAGCTTTTGAGCTCGGCCTATTGAATCGAATCTCCGCCTTGATGGTTTCAAGAGACCTCACTGTACGCACTGGCAGATCGCTGTACGGATGATGAAGAACTTGAGAAAGGAAACGGTCAAGATGGCAGCTATATTAAACAAGACGAAGTGATGTGGTAACGTGAATGTAACCATTCTAGGCATGCATGTCGACAGATCGAAACGCAAGACGGGCCCTTGTAAAGGAACGCTTGTGAGATCCCTTCAAGATTCGTATCTTACTCCAACTACATGTTTCGTTAAATCGCTATAGGGTTTTTTGGGGCTGTGCAGATTACATGGTAATGTCTTCATAACTCTTCAAACGGCTGGACACTGGTCATTGCAATCCTTTCGAAACGAAAAAGCACACGTGCTACGGTGTAGGTGGAGGGTTGCACATCGTGCATAGTAAATTGTTACCGACGGCAACACTCAACATTGATGGAATGCGACTCTGTTTTCGTGCCTTCTGATTTACTAACCCATTGTGCAGAAACCAAGAGAGTACAAGTAACATGGCAGAGGCATCACCTAATGAACAAAATGTAAATGTCGAAATAGACCCAGATTTTGAGCCCCAAAAGAGGCCACGGTCCTGCACTTGGCCCTTGCCTCGTCCGGAGTCTGGTGGGGGCAAGCCTGGAACACATGACACTGACGTAATCCCTGAAGAAGACGACGACGAGAATGGCACCGAGAGTGACATTTCTCACAAGCCTAGTGCTTTACCTGGAGAGCCCAAGAGCTCCTCGCAGCCTGTGCAGGTCCCGAGTGCATCCTCTAAAGAGGAAGGGATCGATGGGTCCCCGTTGTCAACGCAGACCCCTTCCACGGCCCTGAGTGGCTCCGCATCCCAGCAGTTAAGGAAGTCCTCTGCCCGCAGGAATGCCTGGGGCAACTACTCCTATGCAGACCTCATTACCCAAGCTATTGAGAGCACCCCAGAGAAAAGGTTAACATTGTCCCAAATATATGACTGGATGGTGAGGTCTGTGCCATATTTCAAGGACAAAGGCGACAGCAATAGTTCTGCTGGCTGGAAGGTGAGTGGAGACGTTTCCAGTGATCGTTGGAAAGTCCGTATGCCCCTTCACCATTAGGATTATATTTATAATAAATGTACACTTTTTATGTAAATCTAAATGAGACTACGGGGTCACCTGGTCACCACTCATGAAGTGTGCCACTGTGGAATAAAGTGGCTGGATAGTAAGGTATTGTGTGCGAGTGTGGTTATCTAATTATGCCAGATCAATTTTTAATTCATGATAGTAAGCTTACATCTGAAAAGTACCTTTTGGACAGGTTATTGCAATTGCTATGAAATAATGCAACAAGGCTTAAAACAAACCGTCTGTACTGAATCACCCATGCTTTTCTACCCAACATGCACACTAGTGGACTGGCTTCTCGCAAGCTACGTTGGGGATGTGCTTCTGTTCTGTTTAAGGATTAGTTTGGCCTGAAAAACCATTTCATTGGTTATGGAATCAAGTCTGTTGAAAGCTTGGAGCTTTGCAGGATTTAAATGAGGGAAACAACTCTAGAAATAGGTTTGTAATCCTGTGTAACTCCAGACGTTAGAAGGCCTATTATGGCAGTTCCTCCAAAAAGAAACTGGTGGCAATGGGGATGGTGATAGTGTTATTCTGTTCTTTTATGCTGCTAATAATAATGCCAATTTTACAAATCCTAGTATTTTGCTGATGAATTTGTAGACCGTATATATATTGAGTTGTTTGTGCTCCCTGGCCACTATACATTTTTAGCAGTTGTGAGCAAATACTCTGCTCTTAGGAAGGTTAGGATTTGCTGACATCAGCATTTCCTTAGAGATGCTCTTGTGTGAAATTCAGCAGTTTGCTTTAGGCTGCTCCTCTCCAATAGAATGAAGTGGTGGTCATCTTTTTTTTTGTGGTCATGGGCGGCCATATTATGCTATCATGTCTGGCCTGGGACTGAAGTACAAGAAAAAAGTTTGCTCTCCTTTACCTTAAAATTCATATTGGCAAACAATCAATTGTTTATGTCCCTGTTTCGTGATTCGATTTATTTGTTGTCATTTTTTAAGCTTGATCTTAAATAGTTTCTGTGTTGAATATTTACAGCCGCGAGGAATGTGTTAGTACGCTATAACAAACTCTCTGCATAAACCCTGAGATGTCACTAACATCACAGCCCAGCCAATGTCATTGCCTTCAGTGAGATGCACAACATTTTTATGTGGCTTGGCCTGCACACAAGAGTCAATCAGCTGGCCATAAATTATGTAGGTCAATGTGTAGCAATGTGAGAGAAGCTCGCTGTTTGACTTTGGAGCTGGCCCTGGCTAAACTGGCATCGCTCCAGTCCCTGCTCAGAGTGAGGCTTTGCTCAAAGGCTGCTGCAGCACTGCTGTGACTAGTGGGGGAGGGGAAGGCAGGAGTTTGCTCTTTGTGGTTTATCTGTAAATGCAGTATGTACCAGCACAGCATATAGAAAAACGCTCTTTGCAGCTGAGAAAATACAGTATACCCTAGTGGGGCTATTAGTGTAAATATCCCCCACCATGTTTTTGTAATGTTTTGTCACCCAAAACATTACACAAATGTTGTGTAGGTCATTTGGTTGTTATATGTGTCATCCTGGCTTACTGTATTAGCTGTAACGGAGAATTTATGTGGCAGATCTTAGACTTCACTTCAATATTGCTTATGTTAGACATACTGAGATTGGTACACACAGAACATTTTAACAATTACTATGATAACAATGTAATTAAAACTACTAGCCAATATTTTATTTGGACCGGCCTGGTGGTACAAGGTGTTACCATGCTGGTATAATCTGTGTCTACTGTGTCAATACTTGTTTCTACTTAACAATGGTCAGATAATCCAAACCAACAGTCCAGATTTCCCGAACAACTGGGTTATATTTAAGTGTTTCCACTGCCTCTGTTCTTTGTGAAACTCTGTCTCTTTCCTGTAGGAGTATATCACTCCCTCTCAGACAATGTGTGATGATCACACAGTGAGTGTGATGAGGAATAACATGATATCTTAAGAATGTTTCTGTGCTGCGCAATGATCTGATTCGCACATCAGTAGTTACCATTTAGGCTAAACAGCTGTTTTGTTCAGCTGTTCTGGTCAAGGTTGTTTTGTTTCTAAATTTTGCTTGTTACTACTGTATACAAATTTATAGTCAGACAAAGAAGAATTTATGAGATTTCATTTCCAACCACACGTTACTACTGCATATAGAATTGTTGATAATTAAGGAGTGCCAAGGACCCAATTGTTGTTAATGTTTATACCTATTACACCATGTGTATTGGATGCAGTTTAATGTGTAATCTGGCCTAGTGGTAAATATTTTCATCTGGCACCCTATTGCAAAAGGCAGTAAGTACTAAATTATATGAGATCCCTTATTCTGTAAATCAGAAGAATCCACAATAGTGGATTTGATTCAAACATTATTATATTTGGAGTAGCTCCCATTAACATTGGCAGTAAATTTAGGAGAAGCAAAAGATACCTGACTTTTCAATCTGAGAGTCTTCACATGTTTTTGTAAATTAGGAAAGTAGATGTTAGTTGACTTAATCCCATAATTGGTTTCAGGCAAGGGTTTTCCCATGTCCAATGCTTAGACAAAGGGTGGTTTTATTTAAAGCCACCTTTAAGTTGCATGCAAGTTTTTGTTAAGAGTGCTTAAAGCCCTCTCTCTCCATTGTTTAACATTTGACCACTGTGGTCTTCTAAACCATTGGTTCTCAACTTTCTTGACTTCTGGTACTCCTTTCAGTTGTTTGCCAGACTAGAACATTTTTTCAATACAAGGAAAGAAAATAAATGTTATTTGACGACGGTCTTAAATAGCGAAAAGTTACACTGCAGTACTTTTCACTTTTCTAAGTAATTGTCAAAAATATAAATCCTGTTTTCATAATTATTGTTATCAAATTTGAGGATTTCTTTCACATACTCTGTGTAGTACTTTCAAGTACCCCTAGGGGTACGTGGGGAAACACAGTTCTAAACTATGCTAGATTTATATAGGCCCACAGTTGACAGAAGTTAATTCAAGCTTCAAAGCTTCTCTCCTAATACCTTCCTATTAAACAGTCCTTTTCACTGCAGAGATAGCTTTAGTTTCTCATCCATTGCTGCAGTCTCATTCTGTGTGTGCTGAATGTGCAGGCTCAAGCGGTTTAATTTTGTAGATGGTTGGGAATATCTCCAGGGAAATCCTGTGAACCTTTTCACAGCACAAATAAAGTAGGTCATCGCATGAGGTGTATTACAACCATTTTCTGACGGGCATTTGTTTCAAAGTACAAAAGTTCAACATTTTTGATGGTAGAATGTCTCCTTAGTGATCGGTTTGTTACAGTGGTTTTCAAAGAGTGGGTCAGGACGCCTAAGGATGATTTGAAAAAATACAGTTTTTGCATACATGGTTTATAACTTTTTATATATACCTTTTATGCTATATGTTTTTTCTGTTATAAAATAAGTTGGTTGTTCATAGCTTGCAATGGCATATCCATTCCTAATGATTTACTTTTGTTACCCCTTCTCTTTCTTTCCCTTTCTCTCTTTCCACTGCAGAACTCCATTCGACACAATCTGTCCCTTCATAGTCGCTTTGTCAAAGTCCAAAACGAAGGAACAGGAAAAAGCTCCTGGTGGATGGTGAACCCAGAAGGAGGTAAAGGAGGCAAGGCTCCACGACGACGGGCTGTCTCCATGGACAACAGCAAGTACATCAAAGGTGCTCGAGGGCGTGCCACCAAGAAGAAAGCCTCTCTGCAGGCAGCCCAAGACGGTAGCTCGGAGAGCTCCTCCAGCCTGTCCAAATGGACGGGAAGCCCCACGTCGCGCAGCAGCGACGAGCTGGACGCTTGGACAGACTTCCGCTCCCGGACTAACTCCAACGCCAGCACTCTGAGCGGCCGTCTCTCCCCGATCCTGGCCAACCTGGAGCTGGACGAGGTGCCGGATGCCGACTCTCCCCTCTCGCCCATGCTCTACTCCAGCCCCAGCAGCTTGTCCCCTTCGACGGGGCCCATGGGGCTCTCTGACCTGGCAGGCACCATGAACCTCAACGACGGGCTGTCAGATAACCTGATGGATGATCTCCTGGACAACATCAGCCTGACAGCGTCACAGCAGCCTCCCCCTGGGGAGGAGGACGGCGGTGCCAGCGCACAGGGCAGTTCGGTGTTTACCTTCAGCTGCTCCGGATGTAGTCTGGGCAGCCCCTCTGGCAGCTACGGGCCGAACTCTCTGTTTAGCCCTCCGTCCATCTCGAGCCTCCGGCAGTCGCCCATGCAGACCATCCAGGAAAACAAGCAGACCACCTTCTCCTGCGGCTCTCTCTTCAGCGATCACCAATCGCTGCAGGACCTCCTCAGCTTGGAGTCCCACAGCCCCAGCAGCGTCATGCTCACGCAGTCTGACCCGCTTATGTCGCAGGCCAGCACCGCCGTCGCCCTGCAGAACTCTCGGCGCAACGTGGTGCTGCTCCGCAGCGACCCTCTGATGGTGCACCAGGCCGGCCCGGGTAATGCCCAGAGCACGCCGGTGCCTGGTTGGCAAGCTGGCTTGTCAACCTCTGCCAACGGGAGTTTGGGGTTTGGTGGCGAGTCTGGCCCCGCGCCGCCCCACCTGAAGTCTCCAGGTAAAAATGCCTCTATGCCGCTGGGTTCAAGTATGTCTGCTCAGGACCGTTATCCTGCCGATCTAGAGCTAGATGTGTTCAGCAGCAGCGTGGAGTGTGACATAGATGCCATCATTCCTAATGAACTGATGGATGCGGATTGCCTGGACCTGAGCTTCGATACTCACCCTGCTCCTATTCAGAATGCCAACAGAAATACTGGAAGTTTCTCCGGCTCTAAACAGACTTCACCCCAGAGTTGGGTTCCAAGTTGAGAAATGCCACCAGAGCTCAATGTGATAAAGTGGGGAAAGTGTATAATAGGTTTCATGGTCCTGTATTCTGTAACTAGAGGGAAGAAATAATATGTGAAAGTTTTTGTTTTTTTAATTTATTCATTTTTTTATCACATTCGGTACTGTATTTTACGTGTCTAAGACACATGACAGCATCTCTACAGCAGATAAAAGATTTCCTTAAAAAGATCAATGTCTGGTCAGTGTGAACAATATGAGTATTATTGACTGGAAAGGAATTGAAGGATATTTTAAAATGCTATGGGGAAAACTTACGCTAGACTCAGGGAAGCACTCGTATCACACAGTGATAAATGAACTGATGATAAATAATGTTTTCACCTTGCATATACTCCGATCTCATGCTCTTGCCATACCTGAACCGACACATTTTTGCCAAACCAGCTGTCAACCTGTTACAGGTAGCGGCGTGTTTACAGAACGAGCTGCAATGAGAATGTTACACTATGTTCCAGCAGAGGACACTTTCAAAGACGTAGCTAACTAAACTAACCTAAAGTGTTGTTTGAAAGTCTTTCCCTACCCCATTGATGCACTACATCATGCACCAAATATTAATCAGTAGAAGTGAAATGTTATCGAATTGTTGACTCATCTACCTTGTGTGGTTTTTCTACGTAATGTTTTCTTTTCAGTTTTCAGTTTTCACCCTGTGGTTTTAGTGACATACTGTGAACTTCCATTCTTTCTAAAGCGGTGCGTTACTGAGGCTAGAAATGTACCGGTATTGACGTGGCAGCTCCATATCCTTGACGCCGCTGTCCCTCTTCCACCCACTGCAACATCAGCGACACTGCTCTGCTCACAGTTCAGGACTACTTTATGAACGTGTTCTACATGCCATGTGATAGTTATATTTGACACCATAAGAAAAGACTTGAAGGGACACTCCTCGATTTGTGTAGAAACCAGTTACAAAAATGTTTTGGTTGTATTGGATTGTAACTATTGAGAGCAACTGCCCCTAGCCATACTTGGGTGCCATTTGGGTCACATTGAACTCTACTCCTTCTATACAGCTCTCATAGGCTCAGGTTGTTATCCACCACTCCCTACAGCCACGCAAACGTTTGTGAGCAGTTGTATTTCAAACATTAACAGTGAGCTGGGGTGGAAATTTGGGGTTCTAGGGGCGCTATAGTGTGATTGAGGAGTGGCCCTTTAATACTGGCTAGTTCTGGAATTAAACAACCAAACCTGGAAATTCCACAGCACTCAGATGCAGTGTTTTTGTGTTACTTCAAGTTGCGGGACTCCTCGGTGCTATGAACATAACTGGCTGTGAGAGCTGCCCATTTTATCAGCACTGTAGCATGTGCTGGTCGTGTTGCTAATGCTATGAGAGGGAGATGTAGAATATCTCAGCAATTTGCCATTTTAGGTGGGAAAAGAAAACCCCAATATTTTAAATATTGCCAAAATGTTTTTGCATTTTAAACAAGCAGAAACGTGCAAACATAGTGTATAAATGATAGGATTCAGTGTTACGAGCAAAAACAGATAGCCTACATCAGCAGTTTTTGTAGGAACAGAAGGATGACTTTGACTTTTTATTTTTTGCCAGCTGAAAATGAATTTTACCTTTTAACACCATCCATGTTTCAGGGACTTTTTTTTAAACATTAAAATACTTTTCTATTATGCATTGTGTTGAAGAGAAGGGTACTGTATGTTTGCACCTTCATTTGATCATCTGCTCAAATAGGTCTGCTGAACATTTTCACTAAAGGCATCTATTATTACAGGCAGATAATGGCAGTTTGCAGACTGAAACGTATACATATTTCATTTAGGGTACTACACAAATGAGTTAACAATTGCAAACCTTAAAATGCATTCTGTGCGTGATATAAACATTGACTTGAGGTATGCCATGATTTTTTTAATGCAATGATATTGTTCGACATTACACTACCAAATGTAGAATGCAACATGATGAATGAATGAGATGAATAATTACATTTTTCAGATCAAATGTATATTTTCCTTTCTTCCTCTTGTTCCTACAAAAAACAATAATCATACAGTTGACATAACAGGTGTATTACCTATTCTTATCTCGGTTGTATCAGAGATGGTGCATGTAAATAAAGGTTGAAGAAGCACTGAATTTTCTGTGTTTTAGTATGCCTTTTTTGTCGTTAGTGGAATTATAACGCTACGACTCTGCACACACCACGGAGATGATTTGCTATTGGCAATCACATCATGACCTAACAACCAATCATATGCTGTATCCAAGAGAACTAGACAACTATAAGCAAGTCGAGGTATTCAAATATGGGGTTTGCAATTTCTGAGATAAACGAATCAGCACCATGCATATTCTTATGAAACCTTATATTACAACTCAAATGCCTGTAGCAGAGAAGCGAGTCGCGTAGCAGAGAAGCGAGTCAATGAAACTTCAGGGACGTTTAGGGACCCCTACAGATCAAACGTCGCCATTTCTAATTTACATCCCGGTGTATGAGTTCAGGACAGGAAATTAGTATCTATGGTTACACCACAACAAGTCAGCATTGCTGCAGAGATTTTCCTAGTATTTGTCGAACACTATTTAGGAATGTTTAAAATGTACATTCGAATGTTTGGTGATTGAGACCAGATTCCTGAAGAGACTCAGCCATGACCAATGTGTACAAAGTTTCGTCCACTGTTAAAGTGGAGCAAATGGAAGCTGAGCTGTCCGAGCAGCTCTCAGCACTGAGAAGAGAAATTGAAGAGAATGGTTTCCACCTGCGAGAAGAACCCTACAAATCTTGGTATATATCTGATATGAACAGGTATCTGAATAGTAATGCTAACTTGTAATGCCTATGACCATACCTGCATATTTTATGTAGATGTGGGTGATTGATTTAATTATTGTGCAATTATGAGAAACATTGAACATGACTATTCATAGTTTCAGAGTGGGTTATTCATCAGTATTATTCTAAATTGAGTGGAGAGAATTAAACTAAACTTTTCATTATTTGTTTGTTTTTAATCTTAATCTTCCTTCTTCCCTGCTTTTTTCCCAGTTCTGTTCCACTTCCAAAGGATATTTCCTTCTTTCGGGTTGAGAGAGAGCATGTACTTAAGAGGGGGCTACAGGTGAAATTAGTTTAACAAATGATGTTAATGGATTAAGGTCCAGGGAAAATTTGTGGTCATAAAATATGTAAAAAAAAAAGTATAAAGATTTAATTGTTTTATTGCATACCAACACAAATGTTCAAAACCAGTCAAGAATAATCTAGATTTGAGGAAAAAAGGCTGGAAAAAAACCAGTGTAGGTATCTCATCTTAAGGAAACTTCAGGTTTTTCCATTGGGTTATAGGTGTCAGAGGCCTTGCCAGTGCTGTCTCAGGCCAGCATTATGCAGAATGAACTGGAGAGTTCTCTTGATATGGAATACACACCTGAGTTTCTGCCACTGCTGCTGCACCAGGTAACCTTGATGATGATTAACAGAAACAGGCGAAAAGTATTTACATGTAGAATATAATAAATCATCACAAATAGGAATAGACAGTAGTATTTAATTACAAAATTGTCTCTGTTCTGACAATGGACAAATCTGGCCCTCTCTGCACCACTTCCTGGACATTTGTAATTCTCTCATATTTTTTATAAAACATTTTTATTTCTACGGTCACTTTATATTTTTAATATAGATTTCTATTTGTATATAAACATTTTATTTCTACAGTTACTTTCTACTTATAAAGTTTATGTATAGATGTTTAGCGCAGGTTAAAACTTCTTAACGCAGTTCTATATTTATTCTCTATGCAAACGTTTAATTCCCCTGCACATTTTTTAACTTTTAGAGTTTAACTCTTCTGCACAATTTTAATTCCTCTGCACATTTTTAATTCCTCTGCACATATTTAAATCCTATGCAAATGTTTATTTTCTCTGCAAATGTTTAACCTTGTTACAAATGTTTAATTTCTCAGTGCATATTTAAATTCAGATTGATCTCAGGTCAATTTTAATGTATGTATACTGTGTTATAGGTTAATTCCAATGTATGTTTAATGTATGTTTGCATGCTTGAATTTCCTTCTGGATTAATAAAGGATCTATCTATCTATCCATATCTGTTGTGAAAAAATAAACTAAAACTCCTGTCGTACTTAATTTACAACCATAAAGATCTAATTAAGACCTTTATAGTTGAGGAAAAATAAAGTACAAATTGCGCTGCATTATTGTTCCCTCTCTTAAGATATTGGTATCTATTTCCAGTTCTACTCAGACAGATCCTCTCACTTGGCTCAGATGAAGTATGTCCTCATGCTGAGATGGAGGAGATTCTGCCGCCATACCAGTGTCATTCAGAAGCTTTTCCCTCATTACAAGGTACAAAGAAAGAGTTAGTTATTATTATTAGTTATTTCACTCACTCTAGATTGTAACAAGATTGGGCTGTATTAGCAGTTGGTAGATAACTGAGATAAACAGGAGTTTCTGCCACCACCTTTGGTTAACCGGTGAGGTCCGGTAGAGAGGCTATAGAGAACCACCCCACAAGGCCGTTTTCAACAAAGGGTAACTCTTTATTAAATTTAAATGTTTATTAAAAAGTCATATTAGGACAGAAATCAAATAAAAAGTGTGAGCTCGCAGCATAAACGACCAAACGCACTGTTCCCCTACCCTGTAAATGCTCTACATACTGTATAGGTTTCACAGCACAGTAACCAAAGTCAAGTCCACCACACAGGGAGCTACAGTCCACACTACAACTTGCAACTACAAAAAATGCAAACCACTTCTCTTACAGCAAACTACACACCTAATAACATGTTGAACTACTGTATAGTAGGTGGACCAATGAAACCCCTCCTATTTCTACTACCGTAATGCCTCCCCATATAACTGCTCTAAAATTATTAATTTAAAAGCTCCTAACAAAACTAAAGGACAGACAGACAAGACTTAAACATGAAACAAGAACATATACACAAGTAGAATAGTTTAAAAGCCACTCAACTGAGACTCCATATAGTCTCACTACAATATGATCAGAACATCATTTGGCATCAAGGCTAATGCTGTGCAGTTTTAAAGGTAGCCTATGCTAGGTATGATTTTCACCTCAGTCTAGCCCAGTGGTTCTTAACCTTGTTGGATGTACTGAACCCCACCAGTTTCATATGTGCATTCACCGAACCCACCGAAGGGG
>JAOEHI010002424.1:0-11683 GCA_025447815.1 Percopsis transmontana
ACATTCAAACTACAATTTTAGCCATGTAAATATATGTAATGTCTCAGAAATAGACACAATGACAGAGAGAGACACTGCATTATCCATTACAAGTGTTTTTATTCGATCAAGCACAACTTTAGGTAAGAAAAACAACATATGTATGATGCAGTTTGTTGTTGTGAATAGAAAACGTAACGCGTGTTATTGAACTTCTTTGATCACTAGTTCAATGAGTGTTTGTCGTAGATACATATGGCTTATACTTGTGAAATCTGTAAAGTCTAAGCTTTCAGAAGACGTATCGTTTGTCTAGATAGCGTGAGGACAAAAAGTTCGATGTTTACACCTATTTGGTCGCGCGAGGATAAATAATACATTTTTGAATGGAATTACTGAAATAAATAAACTTTTTGATGATATTATATATATATATATATATATCTATATATATATATATATATACACACACACACACACACACACACACACACAGTTGGTTAATCATGTTTGGACTCCATAATGCCTTTTCTACTTTACTGTTAAATCCAGGTGAAGTGACATACATTTTGTTAATGTACTGTATGCAGACAAGAAAAAGTTAAATTACATGGCAAGTATCATTTTGTAGTTTATTAGAAATTAAAGCAATCAGAATATTTGTTACAATTGCCCTACATTTCCTCAAAACCATCACAAAGGCATCACTGTAGACAATGATCAATCCTTCCATGTCCTAGCACGCACATACATACATACATACATACAGTATACACATGTACAGCTAAATTGATCCATTAGATTTATTTTCCAGATATTACAAAAATAAAATCTAAAATCACTTACAATGTAAAGAATGGTTTTAGTATTGGGAAAAAAAAGCCCTTTAGGGTGACATAGCATTTCAAAATCTATGTAGTGGATTCTTGTCAGAGACATACTTTTAGATGTTGGCTGAAGAGCATGAAAAAAAGTCAATCATCTGCCCATCATCAGCATAGAAAGGTTAGGTTAAACTTAATCATGGTACAATATAAACATCTGTGACCATCTTTATTTCTGTTTAAGAACTGACCAAACACTTACAGAAAACCATTTATCGCATACAAACCATATTCCATCCATTTTAGTACAAAACACTACTAAAATGTAAACCAATTGCAATATTACATTTATTATAATCTGAAGCATGAATTCATATATTTAAAAATTACCAATGACACCTTGTGAGGAATTCAACATCCTAGCTTCTTGAGTATTAGTTAGGAAAAAAGCTGGTCTTTAATTTTAAAATATTTACATAAATTCCTTTGAAAAAAAACATGAATATACAGTAAGATATAGAAGCTTTTGGTCACACTTTCGTGTGGATTTTAAGTTGGCACTGGGATATAAAATGGTTACAGCACTTAAACCTCAAAACCCCATAGGCGTTTCCAATCCACAGCTATAAACCTGACCTTCGGACAACAGGTGGGTATAGTAATGCACCGGTTGTATCCTCATTAATCCAGGCATGAGTTTCTGAACATCCAAGCATACTCATTCCAGACAATCGGCATTGTTTAAGTGCATCTGACTACTACAGTGACATTGTCAGTATTCTACTAGGGGCAATAGGTCCAAAGCCCAAACGTTAAGACTCAATATCAAATGATGTAGTGTCTCCAAAGTCCACATCTCACACTGCTTCCCCTTGTATTCTCAAACTAGAGCGCTAAGGAAGACTTGGGATTAAGTTGTTTGCCAAGTTTAAAGCATGCCGTTCCATGAAACCCCTTATTTTAGGTTAGGGTTAACAGTTTTTCCAAATTTACTATGGGCATTACAGTATATGCTATATGTTCAAATACTTACATTAGCTATAAATAATAATATATGAATTTAATTGGAGTAAAAATTGAACTTTTTCTCTGACGCCAGTAACTTGCACATACAAAAAACAGATTATTATCAGAGCGGAGAAATTTACCCTATTCTCCATTTTCTGTAATGGAAATTTGTTTTGGCATTGTTTACTGCACTGAGTTTGGGCGGGGGGGGGGGTGATCATGGCATGCATGCTCCACCTGACAAACTCAGCAGTCCTTGTGCAAAGTCTGATGAAGATGGAGATAAAGTGGTTTCTTTGATAACAGCTGGAGTTTCTTCCTCTTGAAGTCAGTGGGCTTCTTATAGCTGCAATTCAGAAATATAAAAAAGGGCTTATTACTACTCCCAAACACAGAATTGTACCCCATGAAAGAAGGAAGGTGTGTAAGATACAGAAAGTAAGAGACTTACAGCTCAATTACTAATGGACCAGGTTTGATCTCATCCATTTCCATGAAGGCAAAACATTTTGTGCTGGTAAACCTCTTCTTGGGTTTGTAGTGCTTGAATTCAAAGAAGATAGCTGCCCCTAAAATCAGAATTAAATTGACTTTCTGACAGTAGTCTATTGAGGCATAGACTTGAGAAAAAGGTAATTTAAGAAGCAAATTTATGTCGTTGCTGGTTAGCTTTCCATCAAAGCCTTGAACATTGAGTTTGTGAAAGAACATAGTTAATATTTTACTGGCACTACCTTTGGGTAGTCGCTCTACATGTCGCTGGATTTCCAGATCCACATTGAAATGAATGTAGGTGTCTTCCTTTTTGCTTGCCACGGGTGTGTCCTGCACTGGACTCAAATCAACACCATTCAAATCTGTGAGGAGACAGACATCTGGCTAATGGTTTTGGTAAAATAGACAACTGAATCGTCTGTAACAAACAAGAGCAGGCAGTCAACTCTCCCAACTGTTTTATTTTATTTGTTTATTGAGAAAGACAGCAAACCGTTAACGATACCATAGCAGTTTGGACATACAGTCCTAAACGTTATTTCTAAACGTGTCAAATGTCACAGCTAAGCTGCATATACTGTGTGTTTGTATGTATTTTTATATATACACACAGCTCTGGAAATATATATTACACACCACTGCACTTTTCTTTTTAAATATAATACATAATCAGTTAAATAAAAAAATATACATAAATATATTATATTTTTATAAAATTGCATAAATAGTAAAAACAGATAAACTGATTCAGTGATCTCTTAATTTTTTCCAGAGCTATATAGGCCATGGGTGTGCTGTGATGGAAACAAACTATAGACAATACCTTTAACACTGATGGTCATGTACGGGTCGATGCACTGGCCAGCATCCTTCAACCCTATTTTGTCGATTTTGATCGTAAGTAGTGTCATCCCAGGCTCTGAAGGTAACCGTGGCAACAATGTACCTGTAGACAAACAAAGGTTATAGTAACTAAAAGATGTAAAAGTATACAAATACTGAACACATACAGCACATACTGTAAATGCTAACTACAACAGAGGCTGACACAGACATATGCAGTACATTTTAACGTCAACAATACTGTGCTAGGTCTACTACGCATGCGCAAGGTCAGTCCAACCACACGATTGGCTTAATTGGTTTCCCGGTTCAGCTGTTATAAAGCAGACGATTGGCTCTTCGGAGGAAAAGTTCTACAGAGATTCTTGAAGTGGTCTGTCTCTTCTATAATGTCTCTGGTACTATTACACGTATTACGGAGCAGGTAGGGCTTTGAACCCTGGACCTTTCAGCTAGGAGTTGAACACTAGCATATCCTCCCCACTGTTGATGTTTCGATTGGCTCAATCTCAAGGGAAGCTAATACGTTATGACAAAAGCTATTCTCTGGATAAGTAATGTTAAACTGACGTTCGGTGCAAAAAGCCATACCTTGCAAAGCTGAGAATGAAGTGGGCAGGGGGTGTGGAGAGCGAGCAGTGAAGCCATGCACAGCACATACAGAAAGAGGACAAAGAAAAACACCATCAAAGCCACATGACATAATATAACAATGAAGCACTTCGGGGTATTTCTGGGGAAACGAAAGTGGGCATGAAAAAGTACCTGGTACCCTAGAAGGAAAGACTTCCTGAGAACCCACTCCAGCAACAACATCCTCTTCCTCCTCAAGCTCTAAGTTCTCCTCCTCTCCTGGTGCGAGGATTTTCCTGATGGAAGATAGAAGGGCAGGTTTGGGCCACACTCTGGTACTTATGAAAATACGCATGTATTGTTTGGATGTTTTACCTTGAGGGCACATGCTGGACATTGAAGGGAAACTCCTTGTTGTAGGTAAGTATATTTTTGATAACTGGAAATGATAGGAGGCAGTGTTGAGCCAACGAAAACTTTTAAGGACTTCAGGATTTGTAACATGACACTTTCAAGAGGCCGCATACTTACTTGGTTCCAGTTTCTTCAGGTCTTCTAATTTGAACTCTTCATTGGACTGTGAGCACTATAAAGAGAGATACTCATTAAATACTAGAAAACGTTGCTAGAAAGAACAAAAGAGCTTTTGCTTTATTTATTGTCTATTGTCTTTTTCTGCATGCTACCATATGGGCGGGTTTCTAGATCCTACGAAATGCAGGCCAAGAATTAGGGTTCTCAGTGAATTGCCACACATTTCTAATACATCCATAATGGAGCCTGGTAACTACTGTATCTTATGTCTCTCTATCACAAACCTGCAAACTCGCACTTCTCATCTCCAAGCATGATGCAAACTTCCCAAGTGTTTTCTAAGGTAAAATAAAACACAATTAGAACAATATTAAAATAATCTCAGTTAATGTAGGTAGGACCAAGCAGGACATTTTTAACCTCCTTGGGGGGGGATTAAAGATGATGTGGGTATACAGTGTGATTACCTTTTGATCGTCTGTGAAATCTGGTGAATTTGTCGACTGTATCTCTTTTTGCAACTGCCTTGCAAGTCTAGGCCAGCCAGAGTGAAAGAGTTGGGGTTAATAAATGCCCAGATACAAGTCAACTTGTATCTGCTACAGGTCAACTTGTATCTGGCTGGCTGTATAGCCTACATAGCAGCAATATATGTGTTAGCTCCCTCTCCTGGTCAAAGAGAGCAGGAGCTGTGCTCTATATTTAGTTATCTTACTATTAGTTATTTTAATTTATACAAATACATATATGACTTAATACAACATCTGACTTTTTAAGAAGATCGATTAAGTTAGATTTTTTTTGATCTTGCCAGAATGCATATACATTTTGCATTATTTCACTTCACAGTTTAAAACCAAAACCCCACCCGGTGTGGCGTGCTATTTTTAAAAAATCTGTAAAGTATAGGCCTTTTAACAAACTATTGCATTAGAGGCCTAGAGAACATTTTCGAAAACATGGCATGTTAGCTCATAAGGATTTCTCCAAGCAAAGTTGTCAGGGATGCAACATCTGTATAATTTGCACGGTAAGTCACGTCTTTGTGGTCTATTAATACATTCACGTCGTAAATTGGTACTGTAGGGCTTAATTACTGTTAAAATAATGACTGACTACTTCATGAAAATCGTCAAAACATACATAAACGATACCTATAAGGTCCTGTGTGGTTATAAGAAACATTCCCTGAAATGAAATGGTGTAGCTGAAGAAAAATGGATGCACGGTGCGCTGTCAAATGCATTATCAGGTGATGGCCGTGTCATGACACAAACATTGACTGAAAACTTACATTTGGTACTCATCTATAGCCTCCACTAATTGTCCCCAGGAATCAAAGTCTGTGCCTTTTCTAAAACTGGCGTGCCACTTCTGAATAGTCTTGTTTACATCAGACATTTTCACAGGGTATGAATGCCAGTCGGTATCAGGTAAGCATCGCCGACGATCCTCCACAAAGCTGTCCACAACCTTTGCAGCATCTAGGTAGTTATCTAGGGGCGCACAGATAAACCGGTGGTCCCGACCAAGCCCTTCTGTCTGCTCGCTCTAATGTTGTATCCGTAAAAGAACGGAAGTCCCGCCTAAAAAAGATGCGAACGATTTGTAACACCGGGTTTCCTGGATGGGCTACAGGAGTGTAATGTTCAAATAATACATCCATTGTCTAATGTTGTTACCATTCTCTCATTTTAACTATTGTATATGGAATTATATTTAAATATAAAATAATGTGTTTTTCTTATATCATTTATATCATCATATTCATTTCTTATATCTGTCACACACAAAAAAGCTGGGAATTAACCAAGGCCACTGGATATAGAATAAACGTATACAACTGAATTACAATTATAATTTAAAAAATAAATTCTTCCAGTTATGGAATATATTATCTGTTTATGTATGTATGTATACATAGTTTGTACAATTAAATTACAAATCTAGACATAACTTTGGATGTCCCTACCCCCCATAGGTGCAACTGGTTGCGTGTCGTGACGAGATAGCCTGGCCATCGGTGTGAAGCAAATATTTGCCTCAAGCTAAGAGAATGAAGTTGTCAAAATAAAAGCGCGATATAGTCACATTAGCGTAAAAGAGGACTAAACGCTATTCTTTTTAAGAATTAAACAAACGTGCTTTTATTTACAACACTAAAAATGTATGTACAATTTGTAACAATGTATTACGAAATGTATTTTTGAGCGTTTTATTTTGAAGGTTTTACCGGAAGTCAAAGTTTCTACACCAGAAGGCTTGACAGTACAGGCTTCCTAGGTAATGAAACGTAAAGTATTATCAATTTAACAAGTTGTGGAATGAGGCAGAATGGATAGTTCGACATTCGATAAAGAAGAGGGCGAATCTGCAAATAAAGAAGCATGGTGTTTGAATAGAGTTGGAAGAAATTCAGGCTGGCTTCGTTTGTTCGAGAATACAGAGGTGCCGTTTGCTAACTAGCTAACTTACCATACACTAAACCCCACCGCATCGTTTAACTCGCATTAGTTTCCCAATACAATATTATTCACTTTTCATAGTTCCCATGTATACTCCTGTATCGCGCAGTTCAAATAAACAATAACTCAAATGAAAAACAATCGCACGTTAATACCAAACTGTTGTTGATCTTGTTTTGTACTGGGCAGGTGACGATTGGACGTGCGCAAGATGTCACCTACCAGCTCATGTCTTCAAGCTACCCCCTAATGATCTCCAGACTGCACTGTGTTTTCAAGCAAAGGGAAGGCGGAGAGTGGACAGTGACAGACAGGAGGGTACGCCACATCTGCGTAGTCACGTTTAACTAACATTAAAATGCGCAGTTGGTTTGAAGTATTGTTTTCTTTTTTCAGAGTCTCAATGGTGTGTGGGTGAATGGAAAGCGCATACCTGCAGAGATGGCTCACCACATAAGGCTTGGGGACTCTATACGACTTGGGGTTCCCGTTGTTGGTACTAAGGTGGAGTATGAATACATACTCGAACGGCAACCCCTCAAAGACATTAAACCCCACCTATCAATGGTATGTAGAGAGGACACTGCAGCATTTAAATCTAAGAAGACAAAGAGGAAATTTAACTCGGATGAACTGGAGCCTTCTACCTCATCAAGGACCAAGCTCTATCGCTGCTCGTCCTCAGACAAGGCATTAGCTCATCCATTCCCTGTGATGGTAGAGCCACCATGGCATGTTGCTAAGCAACCAGAGGACCCTGGTCCAAGCACACGAGTGGAGCGAGTAAGCCCGCCTTCACATGGGTCCAACAGTCCTAATAATCTAGATGGCTTGCACAGGTTTGTCATGTTCTCCGATGCCTCAGCTAATATACCTGTAGTGCTTCTTGGCATAGTGGCTGAGCTCTCTGCTCATTGTTTGTAGGTACAGCCAGAACATCCAGAAGCTGCGCGAACAGGTGAGCGACACCCAGAAGCAGGTGGCTTCGCTGGAGGACTCGCAGCGGGAGGCGCAGGTCAGGGGACTGCAGAAGCAGCTGGCCACGCTTCAAGCCAAGATGCACAGAATGGAAACATTAAAGAAGTCCTTCAGTGAGACGAAGAAGCAACTAGAGGTGAGGCTTTTCTCAATAGTCTTTTCACTCGTTGGAATTGGCAGGCAAGTACTTAAAAGGTAGGAATAGCATTAAAGGGGACCTATTATGAAAAACTCACTTTTTTTAGTGCTTTCAGTGTTAGATTTGGGTATCTTGAGTGTCTACTAACAAACAAAAGTTTAAATAAGACAATCCAGTCAGTTTCTTTAGGGCAGCCTATGTTTGTAAACGTGTGTTTCAGCAATATCTCCACCCACAGCTTGAGAACTACTTTTGCAAATGTGCACCATTGTTTTTATTGCAAGCATTGGATCCGCTAGCTTTAACCATAAAACGAGGTAAGCCTGCTCTGTTGTCGGCTGCTCTGAGTGGCTTGATTATATTTTTGACAGCAACACCCCAGCTAGTTTGCACAAAAGTTTTGGTGTGTGCGAACCACTTTTTGACCCTTAGACTCTTTTAGTAGGCTACAAAGCTGGACTCTCTGCAAAATTGTGCCTAAAAGAGGGATCAGTCCCAACTGTACGTGGCAAAACTGCTGAGGAGGGAAATGTACATTGCCAATCCTTTCTTGAATACCAACTGACCTGAGATGTCCTCGTAACCTTGTGCCCTTTCCTCTGGTGCAGATAAAATAAACGAGGTGTAGGTCTTCCTTATCTACTATTCTAAGCTTTTTTCCCATAAGAATGTTTAGAGATTTTTTAGTGATCACATTTGATCTGCTCACAACGCTTGGCTCAGAAAACAGACGGCTGTGCTTTAGGCAGTTCGTTGATAGACACACTTATGGAAGAAAAAGCAGGTGCCAGAACTGCTTTCTGTGCGTGTGAGCTCATGAACAGCCGACAAAAGCAGTTGACCAGCCGACAAAAGCAGTTGACAAGTCACAACAGAGTGGGCGAGACCAGTCAGAACAGAGAGCGCACTGGGAGGTGGGTGGTTAAAGACACAGACCCCAAAAACAAAACTATGAACAGTGAAAATTAGCATAATAGGTCCTTTAAGTAATCTATTAAAGGTACACTCCTCAATTGCATGATAGCGAGCCCCAATCATGTTGTACCATATTACATTTAAAGCACCTTTATTTTGCATATAATATTTGTACAGTATAATTAATTATCTGTGCGTTTTAATTCAAAGGCACAGAAAACAAAACAGCAGGAAGAGTTACTGGTAAAACAGCTGGAAGAGGCGTTGCAGGAGGTAATTGGTGCAGCGAGGCTGCTTGCATTTTGTGCAGTAGAACTCATCTATCCCATATTTTACAGCACTAATAAGTAATTAACCTATAAACCTACTAGTAAATGCGTATAAATACATACTGTAGTATATCTACCACAGTTGCATTGCCCCGTATTGTTTATGAATGTATTGCTGCATTGTCCTCTCTGCAATGTCCACAGCAAAAGAAAGTTATGGACGAGCTTGCCCTATCTCGGCGAGGCTTCGAAGAAATTCTCCTAGCCAAAAACAAGGAGCTGGAAGAAACCAAGGTGCTTTTCCATTCTGTACGGTTTTGTGTGGCTTCTGAAGGACACACGGGCACAGTCATTTTAACACTGACACTTTGCACCTCTTACAGGAGGAGAAGGAGAAAGCCAGAGCTCAAAAAGAGGAAGTTGTCACACAAGTGACAGAAGTGCTGGAGAATGAGCTACAGTGCATCATCTGCTCTGAGCTCTTCATTGAGGTAGGACAAATGGATAAATGACACGATTCATTGCAAACAATGGTTTGGTCTATTTGTAATATATGTGTAACTTGCGCCTTCATTTACAAGTACAAATTCTCCCCACTTTAATTGGAGCATTGCGTAAATGTCTTTAGCATTACTTTGTTCAGGTTCGTAAGACCCCTGTAAAAATGCAAATTAGGAACTGTGAGATCTATATATCTGTTTTATGTCAACTAAGCAATAATCTAGAAAGATTTGCTATACACAAAAATGAATAATCATTATCTCAAAAGTGTTTTACTATGCAAGATCATGTAAGATGGAGATTCAAATTGTTTTGTAGGTACAGAATTAGCTATTTTAGTCTACATAGTGCAGGTCGCATCTAGTGGAGCGCATCAAAATGTTTACCTGTAGGGGTTAGCATTGGCACAGCTGTCAGTGATACAGTCCTTTTTAACGTGCCCTGCAGGCGGTCATCCTGAACTGCGCCCACAGCTTCTGTATGTACTGCATCCGGGAGTGGCGTAAAAGAAAGGACGAGTGTCCCATCTGCCGACAGGCCATCCAGACCCAGACCCGCTGCCTGGCGCTGGACAACTGCATCGACGGCATGGTGGAGAATCTTAGTCTGGACATGAAGGCCAGGCGCCAGACCCTCATTACAGAGAGGAAAGGTGAGAGGTGCGTCAGCAACATGTCTAGGGAAGCTCGTAGATTAAAGGAAATAATGCTGGGATGTCTCTTGTTTGGTGACATGTAAACATTCAGATGAAGTTTTGTGTGTATATATTGTGTCTGCCTTGTGTCCTGTCTGGTGTGCCTATAAGCCTATATAGGCTTATATGTAATTAAATTGTATTAAATAACCCAAATGCCATAAAGCAAAAAGATGGCAATAAAGAATCTGAATTTAAAACGGCTTCCGTTGCAGCAAAGTACTTTAGTCATGTTCTCAAATTAATCGCCAATTCTTTTCACATAACAAGATTTTAATAATGTGCGAACGCATGGGTTTTGGGTTTATGCTGTCAAGTTTCCTCTTTATAACTCTCACCTTTTACATAGAAAGTAGTGTTCATATTTTGTGTGTGCACACTTTTTATAAATTTGGCTCTAGGAGTTTACTGGTTCCAATCCCCTGGTACGCTTTTAGAGGTTCTGGCAGTTAAAAGTGACTAGAATCCTGTTCTAGCCCCTCGCCTATTGACTACCAACAAGGTAGCCTTGAGCATTTAATCCCAAATATCTTAGGCAGTGTGAATGTTTGCAACAAAGATATTATAGGTTATCCAACAACAATAGCATTGGTGCGTGGTGGAAGATTTTAATTGGTTACGTATAGGGATGGGTCATGATTTTCTAATATTCTAGTAGTCGTTAAATTATAAAAATTCGAATAGTTTATGCAACTATCGTTTTGTCTTAAAAAAAACAGACATTTTCATTGTTTTTAGGTAACGCGTTTTGACACGTTTGTGGTCTCTCTCTCCCCTCCACATTCTTCTTTCCAAGACCAGCGCGAGTTGACTAAACTTCTTAGTTTAAGGTCCACACGCCTTTTTACCTCTAATCACTTCCCGCTTATCTTAAATTGTTCTTTGGGTGTGTCTGCGTGCATGCACACGTGTCGGGGGCAGTGCGATCTTCAGTTCCCAGCGACTATCGAAAGTATTATTGCTTTAAATGCCCATCCCTAGTTAAGTAGAATGGGGACAAACTGATGTACCTAGTGGTGTTCCTCGTGGATTGAAAGTTGTTTGTTTGCAGATTGAAACTGCACAGGAGTTTATACTTAATTTTTCCTTTGAACTTCACAAGAAGGGCTTTCCTATGACATGGCTTGTATTTTTCTTGTTGTTTTCTAGCAGCCAAGCCGGTGGAGGTGATGGTAATCAATGATGAGGAGAGCAGCAGCAGCAGCAGCAGCAGCGACGACCTTGGCAGTGTCCGAGACAGTGACAGTGACAGCGACAGCGACAGTCTCAGTGGCAGTGACACGGGCCTTTTGTCCTTGAGTAGTGTAAGCTCTGTAGTTTCTGTCAACACAGACAGCAGCATCCAGCTACACTCCAGTCCCCTCCCCAGTGATTACCTGGATACCAGTGAAATGGAGGATTAGATGTTTTGTTCCCCTATGGGATGACCATCAAGTCTCTCTCTCTCTCTCTCTCTCTCTCTATAT
>JAOEHI010002425.1:0-11682 GCA_025447815.1 Percopsis transmontana
TATATATACTTAATATACTTATTTTTCCATTACAACATTTGTATCTTATCGTACATTAGCTACAACTTACCATTTCTATCAGCATTCTGATCTGTTGCAAAGCCACACACCTTGACGTTATCATATATAGTTTCTGTCTGCTGATCTGGAAGGCAAGTTAGTGAAAACACTGTTTCAGAAGGGGTCAGAGAAATAATAATAAATATATAATTATCTGTCTATGTATATATCCTGTACTTTTGAGTGTTTCTAATTACTAGAAACACTTATGACTTAAAGGTCCCTTACAATGAAATATGAAATATGAAATGATGACATAAATATATTAAATATTGCATTACGTTTTTATGCTATAAGAAACATAACAGAAACAAATGCTATTTATGATACTGGTGGTGACCCCCTATAAAGAAACTTTACCTTTAGGTGGAACTGTATTTTTTGGAGTTTTCAATCCAACTGAAGCATAGCTGACCTCCTCTGCCATCGCTTTTCCAATTCAAATCTTTTCTGAATCACTGTTTGAGAATAATAGTGGTCAGTAGGCAAATACCAAAAAGTAGAACTGTTTGTTCCCCTTTTAAATGTAACTTCTCTGTTATACTTACGCTGATGATATTATATCTTTGTTTTGACCTCAGCATTATTTGTATGTTTGTACTCCAATTTGTACTAGAGACAATTAGTTTCACAAACAAACAAATGAGTACAAATACTCATTTGTTTGTTTGTGAAACTAATAGTCTCTACATTTCCTTTTTTCATAGCAGCTCTTACTTTTACTTCCAAAAGTGTGTGTATATGTGTTTGTGTCTTAAGTAGTCGAATAAGATAATTTTAGCTGTGTCAATTAGTCTGGCGTCATCAGCGACACCTACAGCACATGCTTTTGAGCACTGTTTTACTCATATGCAATCATAAATTTGACTGTTTACTCATGTTGTTACCCCCAATTAATAAATAAACAGAACAGGCCAAAGTTAACCACAACATGTCAATATTATGAGCAACATATAATTGTAGAAACTGAAAACCATGAAAATCAAAACCTGCCCTTTTATTTGCTTCAATCACTGAACTGACTCTGCTTAACTAAAATACATTTTACCCCAAACTCTTGTCGCTCGGGATATCGTGAACACATGCCCCAGTAAAAGGGGTCTAGCAACGTCCATGGTGTTGTCAGACATACCCACTGCTTCAGAAACATTTTGCTGTCTCTGTCGGTTAAGCATCAGTTAGCCCATCATCTACATGACTAATGTTCTCAAACCCTCTCCACAGGTTACAAATCTATCAACAGTGCACTTGAATGTGCTCAGAAAAGATGGTACTGGTAAATAAGAACTGGTAAATAAACACACTGGTGAGACATCTGTCCAGATAGCAAACACAGTACATTACAGTGGCACATCTTGGCCAGTGGTTCACCAGATTTAATAGTTAATAAAACCAGATTTATTAACCAGAGTTAATAAAACTGTTGTAAATGGTGAACTTGGATTCATTGTGGAATGCTTAAACTTGTGGTAAAGTGAGCACCTCAGAAGTTACCAGCTTGAGAACACAAGAGAACATTTATCAATATTGACACCTTACTCACCTTGGAACCTTGGATGGCACCAGCTCATATGCTATGGATGGCAACATAGGCTAAAATATAAGATGGGAAATTATAGGAGCAAACTTTAAGCTCTTGGATGCCCAGAGCTTGACGTCAACACTGCCATTTTAATTTTTATTCTACATTTGTAACAAAGTTAATGTGTGCAGTATTTTCAAATGTAGATTTTCTTAAGGATTAATATTCTAATTTGCCTTTTTCCCTTAATTATTACCTTGTTTTAACTGGTAAATTAGTTTGTTGTAACTATGATATGTAATGATGTGTGTTCAGTGAGAAAGAGTATGCGCGAGGAAAACACCAGCAGACTGACAGGTCTGCTACCGCCAGGTAGCTGTCTATCTCTCTTTTCTCTCTCCCTTTGTCGCTAATTGCAGGACTGGTGCAGGAGTGGCAGGTTCACAGCTGCACATCATCTACCTCATCTACCCCTGCCTTTATATACCTGGTCAACCTTCCACTCACCGTCAGATCATAGTCAAGACGATCACCGTTAGTTGAACTATTGACCAACCTGTTATCTATTGTTGCATTCGCCTGTTCTGACATATATGTCTCTGTGTCTCAGTTCTCCCGGAACTTGTCTCCAGCCACGCTTCACCCCTGCAATTCGCCCACAGGTGTGGACAAAGCTGCGCTCCGCAGCAGTGGGAGGAGGCGGAGAGCGTGCACGCTTATGCGCGAACGTGGCAAGGCCAGGACCTGACGAAGGCAGCAGGACAATTCCGTTGGGACCCCTCAGGCGGCCGGCCAGACAAAGGACAGGCTCCGACGGTGAGGGCTCTCAGGCGGCCGGCACAGGGCGGCGTGATGTTGGGTGCGCTCGCGGATGTTGACCACTGATTGATGTTGACCATGCCTTGCTTAATCCTAAAATACAAAATTTGAGTTGGTCCAACTTCATTATAATATTTACAAAACCAAATCCCTCCTTAAATATGAACATAAATATTTGAGTAGGCCATGTTAGTTATACTAAATTAAGTTGTGTTATTTTGACTATTATAACAACATAGCAGTGAGGATTACTCAAAAAGATCCATGCAAATACTTCCGTAAGGACGGGGCACCAAAAGTGGAAAAAGTGAACCATAAGAGAACCTTACGAAAGGCTGAAAGTAAATGCCAAGACCAAGCTGCAAGTTAATTATTTAGCAAAATACTCTTACCCATCATGTAACGGGGTATGATGTTTTGGACCTAAGTGCGGACACGGAAAGGCAAGTACATTGCTCAAGTTTTAGTGTGGATTTACAATAGAAACAATACCACGTGAGTAAATAAAAAACAAGGGTATACCGCATGACCAAGGAAACCAGGCAATGGCATGAAACTGGACAGCTGAAAACTAACAAAATTAACAAAGAAGCTAGGCCTGGCATGGAAACTACTCATAAACAAGGAAGCTAGGCATGGCATGGAAGCTAAACATTTGCAAGGAAGCTAGGCATGGTATGGAAGCTAAACATCTGCAAGGCAGCTAGGAATAACACGTGGACCTAGGAAGGACACACTGAACAGGTAACACAAAGACAAGACAACACGAAGACATTCAATGACTGCGACAATGAACCAGCACAGAGACAGTGGAGAACACAGACTAAATACACTAGGGGTGAAAGCAGGGAAAGCAGAGCGGAGCAAGGACAGGGCCGGGAAGAACACAGGGGAATTAGGTAGACACACTAGGGCAGGGCTATACATTTGGCGGCCCGCGGGCCACTTACCTCTGAACTTACTTACTTAGGAAGCAACCTCTGAGTGGCCCAGCCCGTGGTCCCGCCAAACTAGCAACACGCAAACAATGCAGAGCGTAGTAGCCTAGATTACTATCTTTTAAAATTGGTCATTAAGAGCTGCTTCACCGCTTAAGTGATTGGCCCAGCTAACCTTCTTGGTTTGAAAATCTGTCCCAACTGAATTTGTAATTGAATAGCCCTGCACTAGGGCAACATGGAATAGACAATGGGGAATACAAATACAAGAGACAAAATAAGAAACAAACAGGTTCCAGGCAGGGTGGTGCCATTATAACATATTTCTATAAAGACATTTCTAGCACAATTTGTAACAAAAAAACTTTCAGAATTAGCTTACATGTCACAGATGATACACAATAATAGAAATTGTGACACATTTCTGCCAGTAAATGTAATGAATGTAACACCTAAGAACCAATATCTCGTATCAGAGATAATATTTTAATATCTCATCTTGATGAAGCCAGCATCTCTCCCCTCCAACATCAATGTAAAACTGTAATCACTATGGATAATTCCACACATATTAACCCCAGTGATCTTGAGGAAATCAAATTTGCTATAGTGTTCTACTTCTCTTAAACCTAAGTGTGGAAGTTTAACTGCCTATCACATGATCTTTGCTTTAATATGGTGTATGGCCTCCCCATTTCATTCAAGCATGATATTATTACAAAAAAGTAATCTAGAGCTGTCCATTGTTAGCAATTATAGGTCAATCTCTAAACATTCTTTACTCAACAAGATACTCGATAAGGTCATATACAAACATTTCCATAGTTACCTAATATTCTAAAATATGTATTATGTGCACCAAATTGGCTTTTGAACTAACCAACCACATTACAAAACCCCTTATCAAGCAGTGAATGGTTTTAAGATGAACAAAGACTGTAAAACATGACATTTGTTTGACATATATTTACATTTGATAATTTATGCAAAGTGACTTACTTTTGTTGATAAAAACAGTAAACTAATGTTAAAGATTAAAAGTAAAAGTGACAGCAGCAGTTACTAGATAGATACAGTACTGTATGTTGCAAGTACATTGAGATGCATTTCAATAATACACATTCCTTCAGCTAGTTCCTCAGCTAAAAGTTATAATTACATAAAAATATGTATTTATAAATACAGTATATATACATATATATATACACACACACACACACGCATACATACAGTATATATATATCATTACAAATAATGTAAAATATTTTAAGCCTCTTTTGTTTAAATCCTAATGATTACGTCTTACAGCTCAAGGAAAAATATAAAAATCAAAAAATCTCAAAAATATTAGAATAAAGAATTTAAAATACAGAAACGTCAACCTGAGAAGAGCTCTAATTAGCTAATTAAGTCGAAACACCTGCAAAGGTTTCCTAAACCTTTGCTCCCTGGTCTAAAGTCCTCTTTTCAGATGAAAGTAAATTTTGCATTTAATTTGGAAATCAAGGTCCCAGAGTCTGGAGAAAGAGTGGAGAGGCACAGAATCCATGTTGCTTAAAGTCCAGTGTGAAGTTTTCACAGTCAGTGATGGTTTGGGGTGCCATGTCAATGCACCCATCTACCAGGAGATTTTATCTGCTGACAAGCTTCATGGAGATGGTAATATCCTTTTCCAGCAGGACTCGCCCTACCTGAACTCCACAGAAAATCAATGGGGTATTGTCAAGAGGAAAATGAGAGATGCCAGACCCAACAATGCAGAGGACCTTAAGGCCGCTATCAAAGCAACCTGGTCTTCCATAACACCTCAGCAGTGCCACAGGCTGATTACCTCCATGCTGCATTGATGCAGTAATTCATGCAAAAGGAGCCCTGACCAAGTATGCAATAAATTAACTAATACTTCTGAAAATACTTTTCAGGAGATCAATGTGAAAGAATCCCGCCCTGTGCCGGCCGGCACACACAGAGCTAAACCACACACACACATACCCCGACCGCCTGACGCAGGCCAGGGACCCATCCAGCCTAGCCAACACCCCCCTCCATGCGGGCGAGAGAGAAAGTCAGCTCACAACCGTCTGGCCTGTGGATCACCTTGAACTTAAACTTATATAATATTCAAAAAAATGTGCAGTGGTCTCCTAATTTTTTCCATGGCTGTAATGTAAAATTCTGGCATTCTGGAAATATATATATATATATATATATATATACATACAATATATAGAAGAGGGCGGGGGCATCTCCTACCAATAGTGGTCAGGCATGTGCGTCCAGGCACGACCCTTATCAGTGATGAATGGAGAGCTTATAAAGGTGCATTACATTTACATTTACATTTACATCATTTAGCAGACGCTTTTATCCAAAGCGACTTACAATTAGTACATTTGTCAACAGTTGAACTGGTTAACCACCAGTTTTTGCGAGCAGATAACATTCTCTTAGAATAAGGACAGCATCTTGTAACAAGGTTACTTCACTTATGCATTTGCGCAACATTACTCAAAGATTCGTCATTTACTCCTCAAACAGTCAATAATTACAATAATCAAAGTAATCATACACACTTCAAGTTATTCATTCTTCAAACAGTAAATAATTGCCAACTGTAAAGTGCTTAGTAATCTAAAAGATGATCTAGCAGAGTGGAATTTTTTTTTTTTTAAAGAAAGGGAGGATATCATAAGGATTGTTAGTGTCATTAGTGCTATGCGGTAGAGAGATCCGTGGCCAAGGTACCGAGATGGATAATGAAGAGGAAGATTATGCGGAAGATTGGTTGTCATGGGGCTATTGTTTCTGTCCTTTGTGTGGTGTCTGGACTTACCTGCTGACGGTGTCTCCTCTCTACCTTCAACTCCCCTACCGAGCTCTCCCGGATAGGATCCGTAGGCTGAGCCGCCTGAGTTAACCTTTTTGTTCTGTTTTGAGAATAAACATTCTCTTATTTTTACTGCTGTTTCGCTGTGGTGTTTTCTGAGTGTTGGGTCAACACCCCACCCTAACATTGGTAATGATTCTGCTGTTCTGACTGCTGCGTTAAGGTCATTCCACCATTGCGGTGCCACGACTGAGAAGAGTCTGGACTGAGCTGCACGACTCTGCCCTTAGCGACGGAGGTACCAGCCTGCCAGCCGAGGTAGTAGATCGAAGTGCTCTGGTTGGGGCTTGGAAACGTACCATTGCCTGGAGGTACAGCGGGGCGGTTCCTTTTACTGCCTTGTAGGCCAACACTAATGTTTTGAATCGGATGCGGGCTGAGATGGGGAGCCAGTGAAGGTCTCTGAAGAGGGGGGTTACGTGGGAGAACTTTGGTTGGTTGAAAACAAGATGGGCTGCTGCATTTTGGATTTGTTTTAAGGGTCTGATAGCAGATGCCGGTAATCCGGCGAGGGAGAGAGTTGCAGTAGTCTAGACGTGAGAAAACTAAGGCTTGGACTAGGAGCTGTGGCGCTTCGTTTGTGAGGAAAGGCCTTATCCTTCTAATGTTGTAGAGGGCAAATCTACAGGTTCGGGTTGTTGCAGCAATGTTAGCTGCGCAGAATAGTTGACTGTCCAAGACAACTCCAAGGCTCTTTGCAGTTAGACATGAGGACACCGTGGTGTTATCGCATTAGCTGCCATGGGCTACACCCACTTCATAGTCAACCACACACAGTGGTTTGTGGATCCCCAGAGTGGAGCCCACACCCAGCATCTCCAGAAAGCATGGCTGAAGTACAAGTCTACCATTTGGAGACTTGGAGGAAACAGGACAGAAGGAATCCTGAAGCAACACCTCTCACTCATGGAATGGACTCACTGGCTAGGTGACAAACATGGTCAGGGTCCGCTTGGTAGGTTGTTGAAAGACATTTGTCATCAGTTTCCTGTGTAGGAAAGTTCACCATGAGATGCAGTGTGTGTGTGTGTGTGTGTGTGTGTGTGTGTGTGTGTGTGTGTGTGTGTGTGTGTGTGTGTGTTTGTGTTAAATTAGGAGAAAGTGTCCAGTGTAACGTGGGCCTCATCACTGCAATGAAAGAAGCCAATGATTCAACATACAACAAAGTCCTCAAGCTTGTCAAAGGTGGTTCTACAAAGGCAGATGCCTACATCAACATGAGGGTGGACATGAACACCATTATCAATCCTGAAATGTTTAGGTTTTAGGTTAAGTTTCAAAAAAGGTGACAGCCTGCAAAGGTATGCTGCCAAATGTATGGTACAGTGTATTGTGGAGCCAAACGCGGGCCTCATTGTGAAAAAATAATGGTCTAACAATGTTTTTGTTAACAGTATGGCTAAGTTTTCATTACCTTTATTTACCTAAATGTTACAGGACTGATAGAGACTGAAAGAGATACAACAACATAAAGTTAAGTGTCTTGTGTAACCAAATGCGGGCATTACAGATAATAAGTCAGGGACCTTTACCCTAGCAGATCATAAGCCCATGAATCAGGTTTGACCTGTTTTCTTTTTTGATTTTTGGGATTCTGTGTTTGTAAACAATATGGTATATGGCAAACTGTATGGTAGTCGTCTATTTTAAATTATGACTAAAATGCAGGATCCTAACCCACAATAGAATTTATTTTAATGTTGGACACACTGGCTTTATTGTTTGTATTGCACATCAAAAGGTTCCCTCCTTTGTTAATATCTGAAAATAACAATGATCAGTATCTGTTTATAATAATAATTGGCTAATGATTTGTGACTATATAATTATGACTATTGGTGGGGCACTTGACTATTAATGTATGCATTAACGTATGATGATTTATACATTAGGTAAAGCATTAATTGACGCTTATTCATGCGACAGTATTGTACAGTGTTACCAAGAAGGGTTTATGAATGTTTGTGACTGTTGTCATTAAGTGTCATTCGGTAAATTATTCTCAAGTTTAATGTCAAGTTTATTGTCAAGTTGATATTGCTTGGGATGTCTTTGTTATGACAACTTGTTATGTGATCCAAGATCACATAACCTGTCAGTGTCATGACAATTTGACATTAACCAAGGTGACATAACATGCAAATGTCTTTGTTATGACAACTTGACATTAAATAAGACAACATAACCTTTCATGAACATCCCATGGTAGACCTAACTTAAAGGTTTCAAACTTAAAGAAACAATTTAGTGTTATTGGCTTTCTTGTGGTCACCTTTTTCGTATATTTATTGTAATGCTGGCAGTTGCCCGCTTGTCTAATACATATTTTGGAATATAAATGCCGCGCTGATGCTTGTTCTTACAAGTCAATGTGTTTGTGTTCTGCTCTTTCATCTGCGCTTGCACTTAGCACCCCAACCCACTTGTGACACATGGTTAGAGAATGGTTTCGTTTTTAATTAACTTTATTTAATCAAGCCCTTAGTAAACTTCCTAAATCATAATTATTCAAGAAAACTCGACATTCAATTTGGAACACACTTAGGGTTTAACTACACTTGCAAAGTTTGATATTTATCAGATAAATCTATTAGCAAAAAAGAGAAGTTACATTGTAGAACTTAAAAAGGGAACAAACAGTTCTCCTATTTGTTATTTACTAACTGACTTCAAAAACTAAATTCTCAGTTCTTCAGAAAATATTTAATAAGTGTAGAAGTGATGGAAGAGGAGGTCAGCTACGCATCGGTTGTATTTAAAACTAAAAATCAACCTCCGGATAAAGGTACATTTTATTCTTTATAAGTGTGTTGAATGCATCACAATGGCATTTATTTATCTAAACTAAACTAAACAGTAAACTAATTGTACATTATTTATCATTCCTCTAATCCTAACTAAATGTAGTTATATGTGTTGTATAGACATACAGTATAGGTAATTGCACTCTACCCTATGGATAAAGAGCAGCAAGAAACTGCATACGATGAAGCAAAAGTTTGTTCTATTGCAACAGATAAGACTGTTAATAGGTTGTAATTTGTATATGAATAGGAATATGACCACTAATAATTATGAAGAAAATGATAATGAATATTATAATGTATTACATTACCCTGCATCTAAAAAAAATAACATCTGATTTAAAACAACTAATTTTAGGAGAACATAATTTATTCCGTCCATCTGCTCTAATGGACTACATTTTTGTAATCAGAAAAGTATAGGATATATGACATGAATGAGATACATGAAAAAGAAAGACAAAATATGAATGTACAAGAAACAAAAACTATTTAAAATAAATGTACCATGACTCTAGTGTTATTTATTTACATTTATTGGTATTAATATATTTGGTCTACATACAGTATAACCTATATAGGTAATTCTGCTCTGCCTTCCAGCTAAACAGGAGAAAGACACTGTATATGATGAAGTAAAAGTTCATGGAATTGCAAAAGGTCAGACTGCTGATAGAAACAGTAAGTTGTCTTGTATTTGCTTTCATCAAAAATATTAAGAATTAAGGAAGTAAGAAGGTCCATAACCAGTAAAAGGTGACAACACCTGTTTTACATTGTTGCATCATCTATGGGATTACTTTTCAGATGAAAAGCCAACCAAATGCTGTTGTCAAATTCAGCCAGTGGTCTTGTGTTTGGGGATTTTCTGTATATTCCTGGTGTCCACAATCATAGCACTATGTGTCTACTGTGAGTATTCATGCATTTATTCTTGCTAAATTATTGTTAGGGGTTAAGAATTTCCTTGGTAACACTATAATTAAAAGGGGTGTGCATAAGACTGATATGACACAATTCCAATTAGGTCATTTAGCAGACACTTTTATCCAAAGCAACTTACAATGATATGATGCTATTACATGGAGCAGATAGGGGTTAGGCACCTTGCTCAAGGATGCTTACAGGTAGGCCAACTCTGGGGCTCGAACCCACAACCTTCTGGCTGCGAGTCCAACACCTAGACCACTTGAATATCATGCCCAATGTTCACCTGTCACCTGTCATGACACCTGTCATGAACATGAAGGAGTCTTTATGAATGTTTATGACTGTTGTCATTAAGTGTCAACAACTTAAATAATGTAGAATGGTTAAATGATTGCATGTTAGCCTAGCATAACCTGCTCCCTGTCAGGTCGTGGTAAGGCCAGCGCAGGCGCAAGCCGGAGGGAGGCACAGGAAATGTGAGAGGCTGCAACGTACGAGCCGGGCCCCAGTGGCGTGACCCTGGAGCACCGAGGAGGTCCAGGTCTGGAGTCTGACAAAACGGCCGGCCGCGTCCCCACAGTGCGGAACGGCCTGGAGGATCGCTGTACAGTGCTGGCTCCTCCTCCTAAGCGGAAGGGGTGCTTGCTGTCCAGGACATGGGCAGGCTCGCTTGGTGCACTTTGGGCACGTGCTCGTAGAGCTGGGCAAGCTGCTACGCCGGAGTGGTGGGTACTTCGTCGGGTAGGTGGAAAACCAACGGTCACAGTCCTGAATAAAATCCTCCAGTGCCTCTGGGGCGAACCTTCAAACCACTCCGGTAACACTACTGCCAGGGCTGGGGGCGAAAGACGAAGCCCAGTACGACTTAGTGGCTTGGGAGGCGGGCAGGTGTCGTGTTTTCCTCCGTCTGCTGCATTTACGGTATTCTGTCACGTTATGGTAAGGTGAGTGCAGGCCTGAGAGAGGCACAGCAAACGTAAGAGGCTGCAGCATATGAGCCGGGCTCGGCGTTTATCAGAAACACACAGAGATTACAAGCCTTCTGGCAACTAAAACAATAGCACAGGTGTGCAGCTCGGGGTGCGTGGAGCAGGAGCGTGGCACAGAGCCTGTCCAACTAAAAATGTACTTGTAATAAAGTGCACTTTTGTAAGTTGTACTTAAATACAATTTTAAATGAGTGGAACTAAAGTAGGCTTACTATACAATAGTGTACTTTCTATGACATGAAAGTAATACACTTTAATAAAGTACACTTAAATACAACTTACAATAAACGTAAATTAAAGTATACGTTATGTTAAAGTAGACAATACTGTAATACCAATAAATGCATAAATTATTTTTTATACACTTAGGTTCAACCTAATGACACTTTTTTAAAGTTAACATACTTTGTCATGAAGTACAACAAGTAAAAGCAAATTTTTGGGATAATTTGACACTTAATTACAACAGTCATGAACATTTAAAAAGACTCATTCATGTTCATTACAGGCGTCATGTCAGTCTTATACACACTCTTTCAAATAAAGTGTTACTGTTTTTTTCTTTTTCTATTTGTTCTTACAGCTGTAATTAAGAATGATACATCAATGGTGAATGAAGTGATGCAGTTAAAAGTCAACCAGACCACTCTACTTGTTGTTAATCACAACCTGACAAACCTTGTCAGAAACCTCCGTTTAGACAACGACAATTTGACGAGAGAACAAATCAACC
>JAOEHI010002426.1:0-11681 GCA_025447815.1 Percopsis transmontana
CCCCCCCCCCCCCCCCCCCCCCCCCCCCCCCCCCCCCCCCCCCCCCCCCCCCCCCCCCCCCCCCCCCCAAACAAACACATTATTATTGCACAAAATGGATAAGCACTCGAGGACTGAACTTAATAGGCAAGGCTAAAGAGATTTCTGTTCAACTTCTCTTGATGTTTACCACTACACTACAGTATGGGGCCTTTGCACTGTGCAACTGACAAAGGCCTCTATTTATGGCATGCGAAACATTCGTTTACCTGGGTGAAGTTGAGGGTAAAAATGGCATGAGAGCGGCTGCTGGCGTCATTCATCCCCGTGCTGGCAGTGGTGCGGTTGCCATTCCCAGTAGTCATTAGTTCCTCAATGTCATTGTAGTCGAGTACGACGTGCTTGGACAGGTCTAGACACGTTATTTGGAACATTCAAATATTTCTGTAACCATGATTGAACATTCCAACCTAAGCTGAATTAAAAGAGGGCTTACTCTCCACATAGGGGCCTTCTCTGGAATGCTCTCTCACTCTCAATCCTCCACCATCTTTGGATGTAGGTGCCTTTTTGAGAAGGTCCTGTACACGTTCATTGTAGATTTCCAAGTAACTAGTCCATACAAAAAAAATAAAAATAAATAAAAATAAAATAAAAAGTTTAGCTGCAGTGTAAAGTTAACCCTATTGCATTGAATAACGAATAAATACAAAGACAAACACAAAAAGATAAAAAAAAATAAAAATTTAAAAAGGCCAATGTAAAACCAAACAGACTAATCTCTTAGTCAGTACTATTTCACAGTTTGAACAATGCAATTCTACATTGGAGAGAAAAAAAAAATAAGACTACATTTTAAGACCTGAATTATACCATAATCATGCCAAAAATGCACTTATCCTCTCAGACACACATTTGCTGCTACAGGCAAGTAAAAAACAAAAAAAAAAATTGCAAAGCACCACTTCTAAGCTTGTTATTTGTGATTATATAAGCCCAAATAGTTTAAGTTGCAGATAGGAAATAAAACGCAGTTAACCACATCTTCATTCATCAAAATTTCATGAAAAGTACATTCTATAGCTAATGCTAGGATTTGCCAGTATTGGTGACACGTAACTGATGATCTCATGTGTTAAACAGAATCATTAGGTTATGTGTAAAGGACACTTACCTGACCTCTGTATGGAAAGACATTGCGTCGCTCTCATTTCTTACAGCGATCTCGTGGAACAAACCTTCACAGATCCGTGGGATTAAACCTTTATCCCCCTTGGTAAAAGTGAGAAGATTATGCATCTATAATGCTCATAATCAAAAAGTGTTGCTGTCCTAACTTATGTTAAAGTGACAAAAACACTTTACTTTGGGTGATAGTGACCACAACTCAGTGCTGAACAACACAGCTTATCAGATGGAGTTACTGGGGCATAAAATCAATACCACAGAGCTGTGTGCCCCCTTGTTTTAATTACAAACCAACAGATTTTAAGCATTATAAGCAGTATATAATTATCTAGGCTGTTGACAGGGGCTCTTCTGTTGACCTTTCATAAATCTCCCGGTAGACAAGCGCAAAATAAAAAACACCATCCATGAATATTTCCAATGCTGCTGGAAAGGTGAAGAGAGCAACAGAATACTGCTGCCCTCATCAATTTTTTTGATTAGTGAGGATAATATGGAGAGAAGGGGTATATCAATGTTATCAGTGTGTTTCTATTCTAATTTGGGGACGAGTGTCATGCTCACACAGTGCATTAATTATTAGTTCTGCAAGCTCTACAAAGTTGTGTGACATGATCAACGCTCATTGTCATCAGATTGCATAGCATGCTAATGTTTGGGACCCTTTCTGGGAGTGCACCGCGGTTTTAAAAGTCTATGGGCATGTCCAGAATATGTCTTGTGGAAACATAAATCCAGGTCTTACCGTGTCCCCCATCATGGTGTAAGATTTTCCCGTCCCAGTCTGCCCATAAGCAAAGACACAGGCATTGAAACCCTCAAATGCAGATTTCAGAATATCGGAACCTAAGTCTTTAAAAATCTGAAAGAGCATTTCAAGTAACTTAAGTCAATAGATGACGATCCTTACTTCTGGCTTTGATGAAAGTTCACTATTCATTTTAATTATATTGCTTAATAAACAGAATATAAAGTGACAAAAGCAATACCTTCTCTTGGGTTATAAAGTTTGGGCTTTCTCTATCACTTGAATCATAAGAGAAATCATAAGTAAAGTTCTTTCCTGTGTCCTTCACTCCATCCCTCATATTAGGTGAAAACTGTAGGTAAAAGAAATTGCCACCAGATTATTGTAACATCTATTAGAGGAAACTTAATGCCATTAGAACATCTCATATGGTGGTATACTGTACCTTCATTTTGAGAACTGACGTGGTATTGCCCTTCATACATATTATTACTTTTGAAGACAATAATTTTTCTCTGTGGAAAAGTATGTGGGCATTATTTGGTGAAAAAGGAATAAGATTGAAAGCATGAGGCATAGAGACGCTTTTGCAGGCTGAGGTAGCCTAGACAAGCCCTTTACTGGAACCTAGTTAAAACAAAGGGCTTTTTGTTTCAACTAAGTTCCAGTAAAAAGCCAAACTGGAAGCCAAGGACAGACTAAAATTCACTGTAGTGCAAATGTTCCCAGTTTATGTGAATGTACCTTTTGTTCAGAGGACGAACTCGCACTGCCACACGCACCGAGGCCATATTGCTCAAAATTCCCTGAGGAAAGGGCTTGGACAAGGCCTATGGACACATAAACACCGGTAATATGTAACCGCCTGCCTGTTTTCTCTGTCCTATATTGAGGACAATAATCTAATTATCTCACCTGTGTCTTACTGCCGCACAAACCTCACTTAACGTTACTCCTCATCACACGCCTTTTTCATGCGGACGGTGCACAATTCAAAAGCATGATAAATCCAGACTTTCGGATGGAACTGTGTGATATGAAATATACATTTTTGAGTCCGTCCAATTCAAAGCTTATATTGTCTTTTTATTAATTTATTTTAAATGTAATATTGAAATTATTATTTTATTTACACGCATTGTGCCGGAGTTTTTCTTTTGTATGAAATGTGCTAGCCTCTAGACAATGTTTGATGGCTTGACACAAAACAAATGACCCTGTTTGGGCTATCATGATTACCGTCGGATAATTTTTTCCTCTCTATTTCGCATGTAGGTCGGCCTATTCGTATAATTCAATCATTCCCGTATTTCACTGCAGTTGGAGCTCCGTCCGCCTTTGTGACAGCGGGACACAATTAAGTACAAAACGAATAAACCTCATCTATTGGACTCATCTCAATCGGTTACATTCCGTGCAAATATTTGTGTCCTTCTACGTGCTTTAAGAACAACATACGGATTTTTTTGAGTGCATATTATTGTTCAGTTGCTTGCAATATAACGTGTTTATTACTGATCATAGTCGTTTGGACTAAAAGTTCATAGTTTTATATTGTCAAGAAAGGTACTAATTCGATTTAGAACATAGCCATGCGCTAACGTTGATCATAGTTTCCCATGATGCAACACGATGCCTAACCGGGGACTTTGAAAACGATGGCAGAGTTGTTAAGTGTAAACCTTTCAACTTTAAGTGTGGATGATGTGAATACTTTTAGCATTGATAGCACAGAAGATGGGATACGGTGTCTATCGTTTTTAGAAATGTATAGCGCCTCGCGTAACGAATCAGATAAAGTCGTAACTTTAGACAATCGAAACACAGACCGATATCCGGAAATCGACGGACAGACTTCAACTAAAGAAACATACAAATGCATAAAGACAACAAACACAGATGAAGCCCGAGGCGCCTCTGTTGTCTTATTGGAACACCACTTTAATTCAAATATACAGTTTATGGGTGTAGAAGAAAAGGAAAATTCCACCATGCCCTTCACACACCCCTCGGGTAGGTAATCGGTCTCTGCGACCTGTTACTGTCTTGCTGTGCTCATTGGCATTTTGCTACTTAGCAGCTGTTTATTTTGAAAAAAAAAAAAACTTGTTCCCTCTGCTAATATTTTTGCCAATTTTGATAGATAAGGTTCAACAGGATGGCGTGGCTTGTGAGCAAGAACAGCTTGTGACTCCAATTAAACATGATCATGATAACATTGAAGATGGTGATACTGAAGTGATGAGAAGAGCACAGGAGCAAGGCCGTGTGGATGTCGTCTTCCCTGGTACTGTGAGTCAGGAGAGCTGCTGTCGTTTTGTCAGTGAAATCCTGAAGTGCATTCTCTATCAGAGACAGCAACTGCCCATGACCTACGACCAACTGGTGTACTTTCAAAAGAAACAGCAAGCGTCAATGCAGGTGAATCCATCCATCATCAATAAAGTATATGGAACACTGTTATGAACCTAATAGAGGTAAGTATAGTTACACAGTTGATAAACATTAAATTGGTTTCATTTCACCTTCTAGAATAAAGAAGTGATGAGCTGGAGGCCTACACAGTCAAAAGACATGGACTGGCGGATGTGTCTGCGAACCCTTCAGGAGCTTGAGGACTTGTTGCAGCAGCTGGAAGTGTTGTTCTCACTCAGCTTGGTGCCACGTGTACTGCTACTGTTGGGCGGCTCCCTTGTCCTACCCAAAGAGCTTTATGAGATCAACATGGAAGCACTGGTATTAGCGGCTGGTGAACAAAGTCTCTGTGTGTCATCATGCTTAAAGCAACTCTTCCGCACTCTTTTTGTTGCTGACCTTTTGTCTGATGCAAGACCTGTCCGTCTTATGGCCACTACAGTTCTGGTTCTGGCTCACAGGGATTGTGGTGTGGGCTGGTTCCGGCCTAAACTAGACTTTAAAGTACCAACCCGGGTAAAGAATCAAATTATTGCCATGTCAACTGACGCTGATATCTGTAGTGCCTCGCAGAGAGAAATGTCGGACTGGCAGGATTATGTGTGGTTTCAGGCCCCCATGACTATCAAGGGTTTTAGCAAGTGACAAGAAAAGGGTAGAATTTCACATTGTAGATCTTTCTATGGAACCCCTAAACTATTTTTGGGACAATTTTAAGTATGGTTCAGAGTAATACATGAACTATATATATATTTAAGGAATTATGAATGTTTTAGTTGTAACTTAAACTGTTTGATTAAATCTGACAAATTGTGTATTCTTGTGTGAAAGTTGTGCTTTTCATATTCTAAATGCAAGAAACATCTAATGTTTTAAATGTCATTAACAATCCAGCTTGTATTTATAGCCTTGCTTTTATAGGCTTTATCTAAAATATTAGCTCATTATGGACTGTATTTTAATATAAAACACTTATTTATCTTGCAGACTTAAACAAGAACAGGCATTTGCACAGTATGGTGAAATCTTTTATTTTACTGTGCTACTGATAAACATCACAACATTAGTTAGTTTTTTAATTAGTAAAGTCAATTTCTCTTTTCATATATTCACTATTAGCAATATATTAAAGTAATCTTTTCATAATCTTAATTTTGGAATGTTAAAATGCCCTATTTGAGGACAAATGCACAGGTTGGTTTTTAAATGCATTTTTACATACTTAGAACTTCTCTACTTTCTTGACAAACTTGACAATGTCATTAGCTAGCAGCTGTGGCTCCTCAAAAGCAGCAAAGTGTCCACCTCGAGACATGTACGAGTAAGATTGTATGTTTCGATACCTAATCCTTGCCCATGGAAGAGGACAGTGTATCAGCTCACCGGGGAAGGCTGCCAGTCCTGTAGGAACAAATATTCCTGTCCTATGACAAAAGAAAGATAATTATTATTAGTGCTATCATTGAATTGTTTCTAGCTCTAGGAAAGTCGGGGAGAGATAGCCCTTCTTTATGTTTATATAAGAAACTGGGAGATTAAGAGAGAGCATGTGTGTTGTGTGTGTGTTATATCTCACAATAAATGAATGACATTCCTGAAAACACATTGAACTGGAGTAAGTCTCCTATGGAATTAAGTTTCACCTAATTGATAGTGTTTTAGTTCAGAAGAACCTTACAGTATATTATATGTAAAAAAAAAAAATATATATATATATATATATATGAATGAGAGACCATAGAAAATCTATGTCCAATTATCAATTTCTGTGAATCCCCGAAACAAATGTTGATATTTTTATACCCCCATGTTGCTTTGGTAATAATTATGTCTGAACTGGTTCATAAATGTAACTTGATCTGGTCAATTTTTTTTTTAAATAAGATACTAAATCCTGTAGTTACTCTAGATGTTGCCACTTTAAACTGTATTAGCCCCTACCCTAGATAGAAAATAGAATGGTTGCAATATAGATTAATTAATGGATAAAATTAATTAATCGATTGCTGAAGGGATGATTTGAAACGAACTAGTATTAACAAACATAAAGCTCAAATAGGATAACATTAGAAGATAGATTTAATAGCTTGAATAGTAACAATTTGAGCACCAAAGCACAAACCTCATGTCAAGTCTTTGGTCTATGTGGGTTTTCAGGTTTTCTTTGTAGAAGCGCATTGATGATATTATGGAACCTGTGGTCCAGTAGATCATGACATTGGTTAAGAGGTCTTCCAGGCTGAATTTCCTGTACAAAATGTATTGTAATGAAATATGCTACAACCAGGATCAATTAGGTAAATTATCAAACATAAATGTATTATTATTAAAAAGGTATCTATAGGATGTTAATTTGGGTAGTAAAGCCAATATGGACAAGTTTTGATTGTATGAAGGGCAAAGTTATCACTGTTTAGTCTGCTTCCTATAAACCTTCCTTTTTCCAAGTTTCTGCTTTTCCATTTTGAAGCACCCGAGAACACGGGAAGCATGCACAGTATATGTACATTTGTGTTGCTAAAGGAGTTTCTTTATCTTTCATTCATCACTATACCAATTTTTAGCATAGCTAATTTTTCATAACTATTATTTAGTAACCAATATAATTTAGTTTCAACAAAAGGTGATGCTTGTGACAGGCATTAGGGGCTTTAATTAAAGCAAGTCTTAGCCTGCAGTCTTTTTATTAACCAAAGTGAGCAAATGTGAGCAAAGTTGTTGCTGGTGCTGTCAAAAATTATTTTATTATGTTAATGTGTCTGTGCTGTGGGCTCTATTATTATAATTTCACTTCCATTGTGTCAAATGTGTTCGTAATAAAATAAAATAAAAAATGAATTTATACAGTAATTTGTTAGTACAGCATTGTCTGTGTTGAGATATGTTCATTGTGTCCTCAGTTGTTCTTCCTCAGTTGTATGTTATGTAAGGTGATGCTGTGCTGTTTCTGTATGATGTGTATGATTGTGCCACAAGGAGGAGCTCTAGGGTATGGTCTATGTAATATCTGGGTCATTACGTTCTCTTTGCAGTTGACTTCTAGTTCTAGTCGAAGCTGTCTTGTTCGATAGATTAATGTGTCTACAGATCGTACAATAAATATGCCTATAATGGCTAAAGAGAATCATCTCAAAAGTGTAATTATTCTTCCGAATACAACGGAACAGTCTGTTAAGAATCCTCTTTAATATCTATTATTAAAGCAATGTATAAGACTGAATGACAGAAAGAAATAATAAAAACCTTTTTAATACCTTTCCAACCCTCCATCCACCAAATCTCTGTTCTTGAGGTCAGTCCACGAGGAGAACTTTTCCAGAATATAGGCAGCAAGACCCACAGGAGAGTCATTTAGTCCACATCCTGTATACAACATTAAAGCTATATTATAAATAGAGTAGTGGTAGTGGAAAAAGTTACACAATTTTCTTTACCACACAACCTCCACTATAAATAAAACCTTCTACAGCCTTCATACGGGCCTAAAATAAGTATATTACAAAACTATGAATAATCTCAATGTAACCAAATAAAAAAACATATTTCATGCTTCTGTCATCTCTGACCTGCTGTGTCTGGCTTTGTGGCCTGTATGTGAAAATAGCCAGTTTCCCGCAGAATGTCATAGACATTTTTTTCCATGAAAGGAAACAGACGGCGGACATTTTCCCGAGTGAGGCCCACCAGGAAGGGGAGATAGGGACCAATCAAGATTGACAACGACACTTTTAATCCCCTGTGGGAGTGGGGGCGTGGTTTAGCGCTGATGCAGACGGGAGGGAACGTGTGGAGGTGTGATTCACGGGGCTGAGAGACAGGTGAGGGCAATTATTAATCACCTGTCTCTCTTTTAAGCAGGGAGTGAACACAGCAGAGTTAGACTCCCAGGCAGGGAGAATGAGACCGAGACCGAGACCGAGAGCTCCACGCGGAAGCTCTCGCATGAATGACTGTGTGACTGAATGCCGGGCAGTGTTTAAGTCCCGTGTGTGTGTGTTAATCTGTAACCATCAGAAATAAAGCCGTGCGGCGCACGGATAACCCCGAATACCTGTGTGGACAGCGTGTGTGTGCCACATCCCCTTTTTGACGTAAACATGTTTAGATGGAGACCTTTCACACACCTAAAAAGATTGCAAAAAGTGTTTGGAGTAGATTTTATTTGCCATTTGTTTAATTTGTTTACCAGACAATTTACTCAGTTGTGATATAGGGTTGCTATGAGCTTGTTTTTGGAAAACGCAGTAATTTTGCACAATGCAAGCAGTGTATCATCACATGTCTAACAATGTCACAATGTTGTTTAGTTAAACAACTCAGGAGTGGACATTCCAAATTACAGGATAGAAGCCTATACAAGCCTTGTTATTGACCCTCTCTTACTGTGGCTTCATCTGTGCCATGTTTGTGGTGATGAGGGAGCCCCAATCCCCACCCTGCAGGTAAAACTGAGAATCCCAGACGTTCCATTAGCTTTAGAAAGACTCGAGCAGCAGCCATTGTGTCGAACCCTAAAGACATAAGAACCATATCTATAAACATCTACTGCTGATATTAACTTGTGTAAACCATGTCACCACTAACTGAGTATTGTCTCTTCCTGTTATTGCTGACAATAAAATGTTAAGGCTATGCTAGTAAGATTTAAAGCAAGGTAGTTGTAATAAGATGATTTTTCGGACTATTGTACATGGTTTTGATTAATCCAAATTGGGTCAGGGGAGTCTGGTGTGTAAGGGATAATTGTCACAGCACCCTTGATTTATTTTCTAGCCCCCCTAGAGTTTTATGATAGGGAAAATTCTAACTTATGTGATATTTACCTTGTTTATGTGGAGCTTCTGAGAAACCATAACCAGGAATAGATGGGCATATGACTTCAAACACCAAGCAATTTTGGGCAGTTGTAAGTAGGGGAAGAATCTTGTAGAACTCAAAAAATGAACCAGGCCAGCCATGTACAAGCATGAGAGGTAGTACTCTCTCGCTCTCACTGTGTGGTGGCTTCACATGGATGAAGTGTACATCTAAACCTGAATTTAAAAAAAAAAAGCAAAATTTAGCTATTTTTATTTATAAATAAAATAATTGTCCTTGGTGCATCACACAAAGGCTTAGGGGCACATTTATATGAACATTCAGTATTAAAACCATATTTTCCTAACAGTCCTATATTGAAAAGAAAATTATTGATCACTGTCTTGACTGACTGACTGACTTGAATGTACCACAAGCAGCAACAACGCCCATAATTACCTCAATCTCTTCATCGGAACTGTGCACCTCAAAATGATAGATGTTTTCGTCCTCTTTGTTGGGTTTCTGTCCTACTCCCCACCATCCATCTCCAATAGGGATAGTTTTCACTGCTCTTCTTTTGTGGATATAATATGCCAGTATCCCTCCAACTGTTACAGCAGCAGCAGACCCTATTAGAAGTTGTTGTGCTATTACTTTGGGTGCAGACTTGCATTTCAAGAGCAATACTGTAGGTCTACCTCAAATCGTAAAGCCTCAGCATGCTGCCGTTCCAAATGAAAAAACTCTAGACCTGTTGTTAAGAAAAAACAGCTTCAATCAATAATTAAATCAAACTCGGGAACTCTAAAAGGCTCCTTGCAGAAAAGGGTAACAGTGTAGTGAAAGTATTGTTATTGAATGATTCTTTGGACTTTTCCTGACAGTAGTGAACTTTGTCACTATACTAAGGTTATTTTCTGTGGCTCACTGGTATAGAAAACAAGCAAACAAAAACACACGTGACCAGATCAGCCATGACGTCAGTCAGTGGTTGCTTATATAATTCCGCAAGCGTTGTTTTGAGGACAACACTAAACCAGCTACTTCACGCTTGTTCTGTTACTCTTTAATAAAAATGAATTGGAAGATCGTCCTTACCCTTTTCGCGGCGGGTTTCACCGTAGGAATAGCGGCTATGGTTGGAGCTCCAAGTGATGCCAATATCGATGACAAAGACGTGAAAGATGCCCTGCAATTTGCCGTTGTCCAGCACAACCAAAGAACCAACGACGCGTTCCTCTCACAAGTGTTGAGGGTGGTTAAAGTTCAGAAACAGGTTAGCAATATAATTGTATGTTGCTTTTAGACTGTTTATGAGAATGTTCTTGTGTCGACTCCACCCCGATATAAAAAACAGAAGTTGCCTAACATGGGGTAACGTTAGGCTAAATAATATGCTAGTGAACACCATCGACATCCGTGGAGACTAGCCTATCATTCCCTTAAAATTCCTAAACAATGTGTCACGTATTTGTATCTATAGGTGGTGGCTGGTATTAAGTACATTTTCACGGTTGAAATGGGGAGGACTTCTTGCAGAAAAGGTGGTGCCAAGACAGTGTGCTCAGTACTTACGGACCCACAACAGGCTCGGGTAATCAAAAACAAATTCACAAAGAATATCAAATTATAAATAACTTGACTGTTAACTTTCACATTTCTCCTTCTTCCCCCACAGACTTACACGTGCACATTTGCAGTGTGGAGCCAACCATGGACTAGGATGGTGACGCTGGTAACCCACCATTGCCCTAGCTAGAAAATTGTCCTTTAAACATTTGCAACTAACTGCCTGCCATGATTAAAAAGCAGGGTTGGGTTTAGTATTTAATTTCATAAATTTGAATAAACTATGCACCATGGAACAATCGGGTAATAAAAAGAACATCACCAGTAGTGTCACCAGTTTGGTTTATTTTTATAGAATGAATTTTAAGAGAATGAATTCATGCTGACCAATTTTGTCTGATCCAATCAAGTCTAATGAGTGTGAAAGACAGTTTTAAAAGCATATCCAAAACCTGATTATGAAATTCCATTTTCTATTCATGAGTTGCATGTGATTATGTCAAGTAAAATGGTTGGCTACTAAGATGACCAGATTGTGAGTTAATGTAATCATTACATTGTAATGGAACACGCAAATTGGCTAGTTATTTCATGAAAACTAAAATGCTTTAGTTGCTATACTCATTTGCCTGTGAATAGTTTGCCTAATCAGTCAAATGAGTTTTACAACTTGGGTTTTAATAATTTCCCTCATTAGGCTACTGATAAATTCTTCCAAACTATTTGATTCTTCCAAGAAGTCTATAGGTCTAATGTATGAGGTAGAATGAAACCCGCTATGATAAATGCAGAAATATAACAATTAATGTGAAACGACTAATTTCGTTGAAATGTAATGTGTAGGCTACTAAAAATTGTAAACTGTCACGTTTCAACATGTACTCCAAAGTTCATACAGTAGCATCACTTAAAGGACCAGTGTGTAATATTTAAGAGGCTCTAGTGACAGAAATGCAATATAAGATCCACAACTATGTTGTCA
>JAOEHI010002427.1:0-11680 GCA_025447815.1 Percopsis transmontana
CTCTCTCTCTCTCTCTCTCTCTCTCTCTCTCTCTCTCTCTCTCTCTTTCTCTCTCTCTTTCTCTCTCTCTCTCTCTCCTTCTCATTGTTGTCTCCTGGCACGACTAACCCTGATCTGTAAACTTAACAAGCTGATGTCTTCCTGGACAGCTATTACTGCTGGAGGAAGCCAGCGGTCTGAGGTAATCAGGCCACTGGGATAATTATCCTGTGTAAAACACTAACTGGATGTTTATGTCCCGACCCAGAGGGAAGTCATTAATGCATCTTAATTAAGGGTTATAAAGCTCCTTCTGCCTTTTGGGGTGGAGTGACCCTGACTTGATCTCTGACGCGCCGTACTGTAAGTGTCTATTAAGAGGCTCTGTTGTTCTATAGACATGTTCTATAGAACTGCAGCGTCACGTTTCACGAGCAAACAGTAGGGAGAAAATTCGGAGGAAAGCTGTTTTGGTTAGTTGGTTTGAATAAGGTGTATGTGTCTGTGTTAAGACGAGCAGAAATTTAATGTGTAAAACAACATTTCACATGGTCGCCGTGTGACCACATAAACAGAATTTGTCGATAAACACTGCACATCATCCCATTACATCCTTGCCATGTCACGTCTGTATTTTAAGTAAGTGCGTCCCTGATAGTGCATCCTGTATTTGGGGCCGGTGTTCGCTGTGTACGGTATGCTGAATCACATATATCAGCAAAGCGCAAAGCAAATAGAAAAAATTGTTCAAAAATAGTTCAAAATTACACTGTTTTAATCCTCCATCTTACATGTACAACCGCAATACATTGCGGTTATACATTTGAGGTTCCATTTTTGTTTAGGATGTCACCATTGATTCCACCGTCTCCTCCTCCTACAGTATAACTGTAACTTACAGGGTTGTACTTACACTTGCTAGCAGCACTGGAGTGGACTCACAGTCACAGAGTGTACATGTTGGAATATGTAGCGTGCCCGTAAGTGTGTTTTACGTGGCCCGTGTTCTATTTGGCATGTGCAGCCACAGCTACAGCACACTGGAGGAGCTCATGCAGAGGCTTGTGCATGTGTTTTCATAGGCAGGTTAATCTTTTGCTTTCCCAAATCACTAGATCACCCCCCCTCCCATACACACACCCACACACACAAACACACACAGTTTTACTCTCTGATGTGACTCTCTTATATGACATGTTTAAACAAGGGGTTTCTCTCTGGTGACAGACTCTGCACCCTTTCATTCTTATGAGAAGTTATCTAAATACTACTACAACTACTACTACTACTAATAATAATAGCAATAACAGTCTAACAATGTAAAACACTATTGGTTGACAGCAACACAGCAATTTAACTGCTACAACTACGGCATTGTGAAAACAGACAGGCTAAGTCAGTCATGCAGTGACTGTAGATGTGGTGCTTTAGAAACAAAAACAGTGGACCGGAGAGGCACATAACGAGCGCACATTATGAAATGAGTAATGGCAAGCAGCTGCCTGGCTTGTCGGCTAAAAATAAACACACACATGTAGGACAGGTGTGCGTGTGTGTTTAGTACAAAATTGTTTAAGAGTATCAATAACTCTAAATATATCTAAGTCTATGAGGACACAACCATGTAACAGAACTCATCTTTTTGTATAGGGTATGTGCAACAATGAATATATCTATATATATATATATCTATATATATAGATATATATAAATGGAGAAGAACCACTACCGAAGAACATAATCTCACTGATTAAAGTAAACACTGAATCATACTGCAGCTTTTCTTCATGGAAGTTCAAGTTTCTTATGTGGGTTTGTGGTGTAATGTTTCACCCGCGCGTGTTGAAACAGTGAATCTGAAAAGACATTTTAAAATAAAACTCAAACCGGTCTGAGGCTTGGTGTGCAGGAGTTACACTACCCCCCCTTCTTTATCTCTCTCTCTCTCTTTCTCTCTCTCTCTCTGTTCCAGCTCTCTGCAGGATCTTTCTGGACAGAGTCCACAGTCCTAGTAACAGGATCTAGAGAGGTACGGCCTGAACCCCAGGCAGCAAAAACAATCATCTGCCTTCTACTGGGAGTCAGGAACAGGCCCTCCGCCAACAATAACACATCTCTCATCATCGAGAAGAGAGGGAGCGGGAGAGAGAGTGACAGGGAGCAGAGGGGAAGAAGAGGATGAAAGATAGAGGAAGAGAGATTAAAATGAGTCAATAGACAGAGGTAGACAGGCAGATGCAGAGAGATAGAAGATACAAAGAGAGAGAGAAGGAGAGAGAAAGAGAGAGAGAGGGAGAGAGAAAGAGAGAGAGAGGGAGAGAGAGAGAGAGGGAGAGAGAAAGAGAGAGAGAGGGAGAGAGAGGGAGAGAGAGGGGGAGGGCATGAGTGTGTCAGTTAAAGTGGTTATCTCCTGTGTGTTGTGTAGGTGGTTTAGAGCTCTCTCTGCACTGAAACTGAAACACTGGGGGACTCGTGTGTGACCACAAACCTGACCTCATGACCTTTTGTTCTAATGGCATACTCTAGGGTAAATACACACACACACATACACACACACAAAGACACACACACACACACACACACAAAGACACATCAATAAAATGCACAAATGCACACAGAAACACATAAATGCACTAATAAAAGCGCGCACACGTACGTACACACACACACACCCACACACTCAAAACAAGCACAAGCACACACAGACACACACATAAAAAAAAAGCACAAGTAAACACACACACACACACCCACACACATACACACACACACAAATGCACACTGAAAGACCCTATATCTTTACCAACAGCGCTCATCACAAAACACACATGCACAGTAGCGAACCCTCTCAAGCACATGCCACCATGTAGCAGCCCAGTCAGCCAGTCAGCCAGTCAGGGGGGGGTCTGTAGGGGCACCAGCCTTGCCTGTAGCTTGTAGTTGAATGTGTCTGACCCACCATGAGGTGGGGTCAGTTCAGGGTTGGATACGGCCTGCAAGGTGATATTTTACCCGTTGACTAGCCAGGAATGACATTGCTTATGATGTAGATGAGGTGATGTGGCCAGACCCTAACAGAAGGTGGGATCCATAAAACATTCACCCCATACCTTTCAATCCCTTACAATACTATTTTGTGTTTACCATGGCACTGTAATTTTACTGTAATTACTTGTCCGTGAGTTTACAGTAACATTGGATTGATTACTGTACTGTAATTCTACTTTTCTTTGTGTTTTTTTGTTGTTGTAAAAACCTGCAATGGCAAATAAATATGCTGTACTGTAAATATTTTTTCTGACGTCTTTCTATTTTTGTGTTCATTGAAACGTGAGTAGATGTACTGTGCTGTAACAATCTTTCACAAAAGCATGTATGAGAAAATTTAAAAAATGGTGTTTTGTATAAAGTACTTCCGTGTATTGTTGCTGCTTTGAATCAAATGGTGCATGTGCAAAAATGACATTTTGAAAAAGGATTATTAGGTTGTGATTGCAGAGTTTCATTTTGACATAGAAGTGAGATGTTTATCTCCAAGTGTAGTGTTTTGTGTCAGCAATTCCAAAAAAACAGTAATGTATCTGTCTGGCTTCCCTGAGGCCTGCTATGTGTGTGCTTCTATACACACACGTCCGAAATGTGTCTGTCTGTGGCTACCGCAATGGCTGTCTGTCTGTCTGTCTGCTCAGCTTTCTGTTTGCCTTTAACACCACCCACCCATAACCACCTACTCTCATTGCTGACATTTCCCGCAGGAGTGTTCAACATGTTCTACATGTTGTAGTGCACCGCTGACACGCATCAACACCACCATCACCCCTCAGCGTAAGTCCTGCGTTGCTGGAGTCCCATGCATAATACTAATTTGTGTCATCTACACTCGTGCAGTGCATAGCAGCTCTGGCGCCTGGCCTCGTGAGATCATTATCACTTTTGAGACAGGCGGTGTGGTCAGCCCCCTGGTGCAGGAAGTTCAGCCGGCAGACAATAGGTCCGACGGCGAGGAGAGAAAGAAGAACTTGTGTGCTTATGTCAACCCCATTACAGAGAATATGAAAAAAGAGAGAAGAGTTCATATGACATTCACCCCAGTAAAATCACTTCTAGTCGGAGCATCTGCACCGTATGACTAGTGCAGTGGGCAGTCACCTCAGAAACACACAGCAGTCATCTATTCACCTTGACTCAGTTGACTCACAAAGCCGCATGTTCATGGTTAATGTTTGACTAGCATTTTTATGTAGTGCAGTTTGCTACTATCACATTTCTATAATTATTCATCATTAAAGATTACTAATTGCCCATTCTATACCTATTCATGCCTAACTGTCCCAGCTGAGCAAGCCTTATTTTTGAGTTACAAAAGTTTATTTTTCCTAATCGTTTTTTCTTCTTTTGTGAGTCTCTCCTCGTCCAGCTGAGGGATTAAGATAAGGGAGTGTTGTTTAATTTCCCATCTTAAATGTGGGCTGAGTAGACTAACTGTGATTAAGGGATATATAAACTTAACTTGACCAGACTTGTGCGGGGGCACTGTGCAACCCTCTGCACACATAAAAGAGCCATATAGGCACAGTGGGTTAGGTGGGGTAGATGTAGTCATGCCAAATTCTAAGGAAAAGGAGGGAAATACAACACACACAATGGCTTTCAACTCTGCGGCTACTCAACAAAGACAGAGCTTTGTGGGGGTGAGTAGGGTATACCAATGGCCTTACCAGAGCACTGTGGATCCAGCACGGCTCTAGAACAATATACTGTAGAGCTTTCCTGGACCGCACCTGGGGTCTGTTTCTAACCGTGGTAAGCGATAGTTCAGAGGGTTCCAGTTACGTCCATGGCTGCTGAGAGGATTTGTCACCATGGCAGGGGCACATCCTGTCGGAAGGTTGGCTGTACTGTAGCTCACAGCACTCAGATGGAACATAGTAGTTTATTTTCACTCTGTCTTTCAGCGCTATGCAGCGTGCCAATATCCTTTAGACCAGCAGTTCCCAAACCATTCAATCCTTGACCCCTTTTTCTCCGCACAAATAGCCACACGTGACCAAGATAATATAGATACAATAAACAACAGCAAACTTCACCGCAATATTCACATTCACATTCACATTCACATTTTATTAACGATAGTAAAACCTTAAAATGATCTAGCAGCCCCTCAACGGGTGCTTTTGCCCTGTGGTCAGTCCATGGTCGGAAAAAAAGAGAAGAGATTCACCGCATATCATTGTGTCTAGGTGTTGGACTCCCAGCCCGAAGGTCATGGGTTCAAGCCCCAGAGTTGGCCTACCTGTAAGCATCCTTGAGCAAGATGCCTAACCCCTATCTGCTCCATGTAATAGCACCATGTAATTGTGGATAAAAGCGTCTGCTAAATTACCTAATTGAAAAAATACATTAATTGTATCAGAATATCATATTATTTTGACCTCCAAACGGGTCCTGACCTCTACTTTGGGACCCAGCATTGGTGGTTGGCCTGGTGGTGGCCACCGACATTCCTGGAATTGTATTGGCCACCCCAGTGGCCCCCAGTATTTGGGTGCCAATATATTGTTTAATGAACATTGAAATTAAAATCATTAGGTAGACTATAATGTAGCATTATGTTTTCAAAATATTATACAGTATACCTTATGTTAAACGTGTTAATGTCACTACCCTATCTAACTTGTAAAGAGATGTAGGCTTTACTCCGTGTTAACAAACTGCTGTTAGGAAAAGGTTCCATCCTGAAGTTAATCAGATATAATCTTCCCTCTGCAAGTCTTCAAACAAATATGGTCCAAATGTGTTACACGTGTCTGGGCAATGCGTTTGACTGAGGAAAAAATTAGTTCTAAAGCTTCAGTGGATGTAAAAATAATCACTGTTGTTGTCGCTACTTACACTGCTACTGCACCACCTGGAGGGTTAAATATGACTTTGGACGAACACGCAAGTTTGTTTACGCTTGTTAAATGTTGCAACGTCTGTATGGAAAAAAAGAAGTTACGATTTGTTGCAGGTTGTTGTTTTGTTCTCCTTTTCCCCTCTCTCTCTCTTTCTCTTTCTCTCTCCTTCCTTCCGAAAGAGGCTGCCCAGGCTGTTTTGATTTCACAGTGGGTGAGTGGCAGCCTCGACCCCACCTGACCCCCAGGCATACTTCTGCTGATGTCAGCATCTTGCTGCAGAAGTTTTTAAACAAAGCCGCAGTCTTCACCCAGAGGGGACTTATCCATTTTGCTCCTTAAAGAGACAGTGCACAATTAAACTGGTGGTTGGGGAGTGACTGTTTTATTATGGTTAACGTTAGCCCTTTTGTAGTTCTCTTAATTTAAGTTACACATTTACAGATTGTACTTTAATTAGTTTAACATACTTTAAGTCTGGTGGTTTGATAAGGAGTCTTTTAATCATATTAACACAATTTGCTTGGGGCAAGAGCTGTGTTGAACAGGAACGAATAACGGTTTTGAAATGTACTCATAGCTTGTTCTCTTATCAACACTGTCTGGTCTCCCTAATTCGAGGCATGCTGGACTCCACATTTACCAGATTTATTGGCCTTCTGTATGCTACACAGCCAGAGGCTTTACACAATTCCAATCTGAATAGTCCATTATCAATGTCATATTATTTTGTTTGATGACACGGTTTTAAAAGTCCAGTACCTTGCGCAAGGATGGTTGAACTGCAAAGCTGACAAGATATATTATCTGTCTCAAACATGTGTGTATCCATCAAAACGACAAGGTTGTTATTGCTGCAATTGCAAAGTCTTTGTGTGCTTTACTCAATGCTGGTGGTTACTCCTGTGGTCAGTCCATGGTCAGAAAAAAGAGAAGAGTTCCACAGAGTTGATCAGAGTGTATCAGAATATCATATTATTTTGAAAGAAGACCAGAATATCAAAAGATAGGTTGCATGGTAAAGTAACAGAATGAGTGATTAAACAAAGATGACATCAGCTTAGCTACAGTAGGCCACTTCCAAAACATCTCACAGATAGCTCTGCACATGTACCCCCCCCCCCCCTCCTCCACACACACACACACACACACACACAACCCCCGCCCCCCCCAAATCACACACACACACACACAAACAGACACACACACACAGTGCTGGCATGTCGCCTGCACCTGACCCAACTTTATTGCCCCAGAGTGCCGTCGGTGGTTGACTGTGTTGTGTAAAAGGTTTTGTGTGAACAGCTGGGTAGAAGGCACCAGGCTCCAGAGCCCAGTCGTCCAATTTCTCCTGGCTGGCCCTGAGGTCTCCAGTGCTGAGGAAAGACCGTCCATAAAGAGGCTCTCATCCCCGCGTTGCACTGCAAATAAAACACAGCAGAGGCCCTCTGACTGTGTTTCAAATACAAGCCATATCTCATAATAACATTAGATCAAATTAGAAATTGGACAGGATTTGTGAAAACTCCTAACAGGGGCCTCCGATAACAAAATCATCTTCTTTATCCCAGTTTTAGTTGCATGAGAAACTGATATTTTTTTGGCAAGACAATTTGACACTATTTTCTCCAAAGGAAATCACCCAGTCAACAAAACATGGTCTCAACTTTTCTCATGTATCTAAATGTATGATAGCATCAGAGTTATTTAGATGTTATAAATGTGAGAAAAAAATCAGTCATAGTCCCTGCCTATTTCATGTCCTTTCTAATTCAATAAGTTAAACAGAAGAGGACTTGAAGAGCCAAGACTTACGCGCAATCCTTATGTTTCTCAGACGTCTAGATAATAATAATGCAAACATAAAAGAAGCCACTATGCAACCATGGAGCCACTGTCAACGAAACACCGGCCCCATCATGAGATCTTCATTAGTTTTCCATTAGGAGTAGCAAGCATCGCTGGCAGAGCATTAAGGTCAGAGTGCCTTATTCTTTTGAAAGCCTTTTAGGGTCCCTCTTTTGGAAATGGTCTTTTGACCCTCTGACTGGGGTGCAGGGTGCAGCCCAACATTAAACACCCCTGGAGTAGATAGTGGTTAGGTATCTCTTTCAAGGACTGCTAGCTGTTTTCCCTTGTGTTACAGTGGTGTTTTCAGCAGGTGTAATGTTTGGTGTTTACAGTGGTATTTAATGAAGAGATTGAGAAGGGTGTGTGGGTGATTAGAAATGAACAAAGATGTGGGTTGACTTGCTAGCCATGCAAATCGACACCTCCCACGGTACAAACTGAAAATGTTAAAACCTCAACCAATAGATAGACGCAGCTAACCGTTAATTTCTGTCCCACATCTCTCACACAAAAAACTAAACACTACCACCAACTGAACAAATATACACAAATAAGACACAGACACCACATTGGGCGCGTGCATGTGTTTGTGTGTGTTTGTGGTTCTGCTTTGACCTATTGTGCACCTTTGCTTTGCATTTAAACCAGATGGTGGTGTGACTTTTTCTGACTGGAGGCAAAACACAAAGGGCTCTAGTTTCCGAATGGCGCAAGGCCGACGGTAGCACTAACGCATGACACTTTTGTTGGGCACAAGGTGTTGTTTTTCTCGCATGGGCGTGTCTGCCAATTTCCCGGCGCGCCATGACATTGCGTCGAAATGTGGCTGGGGGCGCAGTAGAGGATGTGTCAGTCAAAATCAGGTGGCGCAGTGCTAGTTTGGTGTCAAATAAAACCAAATATTACGCTAGCATCTCCGCCTGGTCAGACCACGTCTTAGCACAGACATAGGCATTATGTGGTAGTTTCCCAGCTTTAAGCGAAGGTGCGCTAAGCACATACCTATCCAAAATCACACGCCACTTTTGTATATATTACGTGAACTATTTTGTGAATAATTTACCTAATATTTACTGTCCTTAACCTTTTTCATCACAAAACAACAGTATTATGGAGATTTATTAGATGTGTCATATTTACGTACTTGGCGAATGTGCACTTCCTGAAAAAGGACATCAGTTTTGACAGTTTCCTCCCCAGAGAAGCTTTTCTGCCGGTCTGGACTTTCGCCATCTATAACGAAATTGGCAATTCGCCGAAACAGAGAGCGTGATGCTGTTAAAGGGAATGAGAGGAGCTGATTTGATTGGCCGTAATTGAAGACAGACCCAAATTATTCATTCTAATCCAACTTTTACAACTGAGCCACAGTTGCGCTCAATTACCGACACCGCCACATGTCCCGAAATTAGCAAAAAAGTATTGGCCACACCTTAGATCGACTTGCGCTGTTCAAAATAGTTCACATGAAATACACAAAAGTGGCTTGTGCATAATGCATACAATGCAATCTACTGCTTTCCCATACAATGCATGCTTACTGAAGTAGACAGTAGTAGCAGAAGTATATAGTAGTTTTTCTGATCAGAGAGAAATCTTGAGGATATCTCCGTCTAAGAGATTCCCAGACAGTTTTAGGCTAAGGCTTAGGAAGTCAGACGTTGTGACGTTGTGGTCACAGGCTTGCTTTTGTAACCTTCGGGGCACCACTGTCCCACACACAATACACACTTTCTCTTTCTCTGTTTCACTGTCTGTCTGTCTTCCTCTTGACATCTCTGCAGTGCCCGGAGCATGTCTCTCAATAGAGATGAGGCTGAAATACAGCTCAATCTGACGGGAGCCAGGCAGATTGTTTTCAATTTAATGAGCTCTGTATTGAAGCAAAGCAGTGCAGGCCAAAAGCAACTTCACAAGGCTATTTCTTCTGTTCTCAACAAAGAAGAGGAAGGGTGAAGGAAATATTAAACGGCCCTTGCGAAGTTATTGCCCATTTCCTATTTAAATATGCGTTTTAACCTCAGTGTTTGGATCCCTTGCTTGTTGCTGGCAAGCAATGCCCACTGTTCAAGTAGTGAAAGCTTATGTGTTAGGGGAGCTGTGGTGTGTGGAGCGGAGAGGGGCGTATAGGGAGATTACAGAGGGATGTTGCTGTTGGCACAGGCCACAGTAAACTGATCCTAAATCACGAACATCCCCAAGACAATAACCCAGGGCCAAATGTGTGCTTTAAGGATACAGGGGCATCAGGTGACTGTGTCTACTGAGCAACACACATCCACACCTACATATTAGACCAGGTGCTGATGAAAACCTGTTCTGTGAATGCACACTCATGCTATTAGTGGCAAACGGGATCCATATTTGCGACTATATTTGAGACTATTAGTGACAAACGGGAGGTATATTTGCTTTTTCAAAAAGATACTTACCCCTGTATATGATAATATGATAATTACAATTTTCAGAGATGTCTTTTCTGGGTTTTTCTTTTGATTTATGTTGCATGAGACTGAACCCTGGTGATTTTATGTTCTGTCAAACTGATCCATATGACTGAATTTACATGTACTTTCTATTTGTACTTCCCTCTTACCACTGAGAAGTTTTACGGGCTCAATAAGCCTGACACCGTCTGAGCACAATCACCAGAATAAGCATCTGATATTCACAGTTCTTACATTGGGTTCTTAAATGACAGGGGTGGTAACCACAATGTTACTGTGTGTACAGAGACTCTGAGCACACATGCACATGCACACACGCACTGCAGTAATTAAATCTCCCAGGCCATTATAGTGAACAGTCCTAGTGCTGGATTCATGTCTTGACATGTGCTCCGACCTCAGCACAGAGAGAAGGCGCCCGGGGCTAAATGCACACTTGAATGAGTTGTAACGCTGATTTATGGCATTTATAAGTTGTCATTCTGTAATGAAGTTTCAAGCAGATTTAACTTTAACTTTTTTTTTTGCACGTAGAAACGTGATTGATGTAAGCCGCTTTTGAAACAGGTTTGTCTTTTGGGGCTTTGTGTTGGCCTTTCCGCTAGCTATAGCACAATGTGCAACATGAAAGCTAGCCACTTCAGAGAACTTGTTGAGCTTTCAACTTCAGCATGCGCCTCCTGAGACATCTATTCACTGTCAGAGCCCTCAGAACAAAGCACACCATCCACAGGACTCCTGCTGGAAGGAGAGAGAGAGAGAGAGAGAGAGAGAGAGAGAGAGAGAGAGAGAGAGAGAGAGAGAGAGAGAGAGAAAGCAAGCACGGCAGAGGATAGATACTGTTTCACATGTTTGCTGTTTATCTGGGTTTGGCTCCAAGCAGAATTGTGTGTAACGTGGTGTTTTGTGCCGCTATGCTAACACCATCCCAACATGTCAGTCATTGCGCTGATGAGAAACTGTTTATTTCACTGACTGAGAGCTTATGGTGTTACTATGACTGACACTGACAAAAATTACCAGCAGAGCTCTCTCAACTTTTCAGGGGTGTATTACTGCAACTACTGAAATTAGAGAAAAGGAATGTAAAACACAATTAAATGAAACTAATTTCAGCTTAGCAAACACAAACATCTGTAATGTAAATTTCATAAATAATAAATAGGTTAATCAAAAGACTTTTCTACATTACCATCACTGTGTCAAATAAAGAACAAATCCATCGCATAGTGGTCTGTAGCTTAACCTGTGGACAGTATGGAAAAGGTTGAGAGAAGCAATGAGTAACATGCTTATGAACACCCCTCACTGGGTTGTAATTCATGCTCATTCACTCTAATGTGTCTCTTCCTTTTAGGTCATTCTTTGGCTTGGGACACAAACATAATCTTCAAAGAGAGTTGTTGACCCATGCCTCCCCTACCCCTGCCTATTCAGCTACACACACACACACACACACACACACACACACACACACACACACACACACACACACACACACACACACAC
>JAOEHI010002428.1:0-11680 GCA_025447815.1 Percopsis transmontana
TGCACAACATTACTGGAAAGTGTATCATTCGCTCCTCAAAACAATTAATATTTACAATAATCTAAAGTTATCACTCTAATATGTGCCTTTTATTCTGCCGTGCAGTCTCTTAACAAATTGACACCTACAGCTGACTGCCAACAGAGGGCACAAATACATCCCATGTCAGTAGTCTTCACTCATTGTTTCAATTTACTACATGACACATCCCTCAATTGAAAGCTTTTTAACAATAGCACTAGTAAGAGTAACTAGTTTTTGTTTCACCTTCAGTCTTCAAACTTCTTAACCAGAAGCTTTCTAAACAAACTGTACAGTAGTGTCTTTTGCATTAAGGTATGTCCTTTTTGACCATTGGACTTGAGGTTCAATTATTATATGGTTTTGTTTAAGTGGTTATTTAATTAGGGCTTACACTGGTAATGTTTACATACTCGTGTTGTGTAAATCAACAACAAGTTATGCATTGATGCTCTACTGTTTGTAACAGGTGTTTGAGGGGAACATTATGGCCACAGCTAAAAGCCCCAATGGAGCCCATCCCAATGTTTTACAAAGAATCGTCTTGTGTAAGAGTCAAAAAGTAAAACTGACACACTGGGCATTACCGTAGATTCAATTCTATTCTGGTATTAGTAATTTATGGTGTATCTAATTAGTAATACCAATAAAAGGAGTGTTCTTATTGCTTTAATAGTTTTGTTTTCTAACTGCACGTTTCAGTGCTTTCATTATTTCTAGCTGTAATGATAATTTTTACAATGATCATTTCATAATTTCATCACCAATACATTTTTGGGTAACATGGTCTAATGGCTAACAGAAAGCCATCCACCAGTAGATTATTAGAGTTCCTTTGTTTTCTTTTTAGTGTAGGATGTACAGCAATGATACATATGGTTTGCATAACTTCCTTTGTATGCTAGGTATTTAGATGCACTGTGTCTCTGCACATATAGCACGCCAGCAGTGGTTTCTCTAGACGTGGGAGGCAGTGCCAGTAAAGTGTCGTTCGAAGTGTGATCTTAAGCTAATCACTTACTGGAATAAAAAAAGTGTCATAAGTGCTATTCGGCAGTAGGTTTCATACTTTCACTTTGTTAAGCTTCTAGGTTAAAGGAATGGTTATGAAAAACTATCATTTAACTGAGATTTACTTTGTAAATACATTTACATTTATGCATAAATGTATTTACTAAATACCTAGCATACAAAGGAAGTTATGCAAACCATATGTATCATTGCTGTACATCCTCCCCAAAAAAGAAAAAAAAGGAACTCAAATAATCTACTGGTATCTACTGGTAGATGTCTTTCTGTTAGCCATTAGCCATCATATTACCCAAAAATGTATTGACGATGAAATGATTAGAGTTCCTTTTTTTCTTTTTCGTGTAGGATATACAGCAATGATACATATGGTTTGCATAACTTCCTTTGTATGCTAGGTATTTAGATGCACATAAATACTAGCTAAAAAGAAAGAACTGTGGCTTTCGTGTTCAGTGTCCTTGTGTTCTTAATCAGATGTCGTGAGAGCAAAAGATAATACCCTGTGCTTTTATGTCTACTGCTGAAGTGAAAACAGAGAGGAATATGGAATACTCACGGCTTCAGTCGGGTTAGCAAAGCAGAAGAGCAGAAGAGAAGTATGAATACGACTATGAATATGGGGATAATTGTGGAAAGGTTCCAACCTGCAAATTGCATAAACATATAGATGTACAAGAATTAACCAACTCAAAATGTTATTGCCTACTGCTTGTGACTTACACACCTAATTCCATTCAGTTAGGTTAAGTTAAAGAAGTTAAATTCAAAGTGTCAATGACTATAGGGAAATCTGGTATCATTACACAATTTCATTAATAGGCCTTACTTAATACCCCTCCAATCACCAAGCTTTGAAATCGGTGTAAAATATTTTCAATGCTCTGCCTCCAGTGGCCAATAAATACACACTACCCTTATTAAAAAGTAATAGCTCATAATCATAATTTACTATTTAAAACAGGCAAAAATAGACTCAATAGCTGCTACATGAGCAATCGTTGCAATATTATTTAAATAAATTAAGTGAAATAAGATGTGTAATTGTGCTGTACCTTTATCCTTAGTGCTAAATTCTACAGCGAGACTCCACTCACTCCCAGGTCCCATATAGATGGCTTCAGGACAAAGCAAGGCCTGGACGTCCACAATGTAGTTAGAATAGGGTTGCAGTATATCATGGGGCATCAATAGATAGGTCTGCACCAATGATTTGCAAAAGCCTGGATCCTATTATAAAAAAAAAATAACAAAGAGAGTGATGTAAAGTGATACTGGTACTTTTGTAAAATATAAAAACATTCTACAGCATATACAGTATATGCTGTATGTTTCTCAAAAGCATGTATTGGAAAGAATCATTGTGACGGCCGTATGAACAGCGATGCCATTCTAGGATTACCTTCTCCCGTTTTATTCGCACCCTGTAACGTAGACACTCGTTGAGGTAATTGTTCTTGTCCCATGTGATGTTGAAGCCCTTGGTGTTCTCTGTCACTTGCACATTAAACGGCATCGGAGGTTTCACTGTGAAAACCCATCAGTAAAAGGTTAAAGTGGTAATGCTGGTTAAGGTTCACAACAGCCGAAATGCAAGCACAGCACCTCAAACTCAGTGTCTATGAAGACTTAAAACACAGTGTGCAATGCAAATTGCTCAAAGTTTTCACTCAATTTGTCTGCTGAGTTATCAATATAATGTGATTGGACATATTAAACTACCCAGGTGGTACACAGCAAGTTTTATTTTCAGCTCTATTTTTAAATTTTCATGTAGAGTATTTTAATTTATCGTAATATGTAGCGTATTGCAATGTAACGTGATACATATCGGATCGTGAGGTCCTAACCAATACCCAGCCCCAACGAAGACCAGATGGGTAAGCCACAAGGTGGTATTACATTGGGAATCACCTTCTGCTGTATAATTAATTAAGTTTCAAATGTTATCCTGATAATGATGGTAAAAAGGCTTGTGCAATCACAATACATCCTGTCTAGCATATGATCTGACCACGCCCTTACACAAAACCATCTGCACAATCAGCAAAAATGTTATAAATTTGGCAACAGGGGTTAAATAAAAGAAGACGACAGAAATGTCAGAAAACGTAACACATACTAACCCGATAACCCGTCAGTATGACTGATCTCTGTATGTTCAATCATTAGTGATGCAAACAGAAAGATTAAACCAGATACAGTAATTAGCTTCGTGTTGACTTACCAATATCACTAAGCTCCCAGATGCTTGTCTCACTGACATTCATCTCAAGCCCACTGTCAAGGTAATAAACTGTTGCAGTACACTTGGTATCAACTGATGTCATTTTTTCAAACTCCTGAGGCTTCACCAAGCACCAGGACAGAGGTGGCTTGATTTCACAGCTGCCGTGAACATACTCTGCATAATCACTAAAAGAGACATTGATGAATAAAATTACCATTAAGTCGTTTGGCAGACATTTTGATCCAAAATAACTTACAGTGAATGCAATTAGTAGTGTTAAGGAGCAGGTAGGGGTTAGACATCTTACATTTACATTTAGCAGACACTTTTATCCAAAGTGACTTACAATTACAGTACATGGTGCTATTACATGGAGCAGAAAGGGGTTAGGCATCTTTCTCAAGGATGCTTACAGGTAGGCAGCTCTGGGGCTCGAACCCACAACCATCTGGCTGGGAGTCTAACACCTATACCACTAGACTATCCATCTCCCACATCTTGCTCAAGGATGCTTACAAGCAAGCCTGGGGGATTGAACCCCTGACCCGTGACCCTTCTGCAGGGAGTTGGCCACCCAAACCACTAGGCTACCCCGAAACGATATAAGACAAAATTGGTTTGCTTGATGAAATCATTTTGTAATTTGCATTATTAGCCTAGACTAAAATGACCATGACGAAGAGAAATACTCTACCTGCAATTGGCTTCAAGTTGCATTGGATATGTAGGAACTGAGTTCAAGCAGGAACAGTTCAGTGATGTTTTATAGTCTGTTGTGCATGTGACATTGCAGAAAGATGTCACTGTGAGTAACAAAAGTGTGGTCAGTTCTGCACATCTCCACATGCTAAATTTAAAGGTACACTGCTTGACTGTGTTAAAGTGCCCCCAGAACACCAAACATCTGACCTAGCTCACTGTACATGTTAATTTCTTACACAATTTGTGTAGTGTGCCTTCAAAATAAATTTAAAAAACTAACAAAAATGCCCAAAAATCCACCTCAGTAACGAGACATTGACAATACAAATCTATGACAATCTTACCGTCTTGAAACCAAGAAGAAAGTGTCCACAACATGAATAAGAATACAAGTTTAACCGCCATTGCGACAAACTATATTCTCTTCTGCTGTTGAAACAACAGACAAAATATTATGTTAAGATTAACATAAATATAAAAATAAATAAATATGTAGCGTAGCTGACAGAAAAACTTCAACCAAATATTCCAAATACAGTAAATTAGGTGTCAGGATAAAGGCTAAATATTAGTATTAGTGGCAACCAGCATTTGAAAATAACTAAACTAAATCTTAAGGATTAATGAATATATATAATTAGAATACATTATAACCTATAATATTATTTATACTATTATAATCTAAAATCTTACCTCTGTTATATTCTATCTCTATATTGAGCCGGCACATAACAGGACAACAGAGTGATGCATAAAGAGACTGGTTTGATTATGCTCAGTGGAACATGTCTGTGCTAAAGGCGTCATCATGGTATAACAAAGGATGTGGTTACAAGCCCTTTGAGCAGCACTTCTAAAAGGTTTCTTCCAACCACAAAACAAATTAGGTAATCCGTGTCAAAAGTACAGCCTCCTTTTTTTTTTTAAGTAAACAAAATATAGGCCATGAATCTTCTTTTATTCTGTGCTATATTTTGTTAAAGTTTCTATTTTATTTTAATATATGTATACAAAATAAATCTCCATTTAGCATGTGGGAACCCATGCTGCCTAACATGTGAAAGAGTAGCAGCTGTGTCATGGTGTGACCAAATGTAACAGAAGTGGCCAGAGTCTATAATGTGTTCACAATCCTTAATTAAAAATGTAGCTTAATATGGGTCTCAAACATGTTAAAAGCTTATTTCTCTCTTAACTGTCATCCAACCTGCACTGGCAACCTAGATGTTTTCCGATAACTTTCAGAAGACACTTTTACACTCCTACGTCTAAAAGTATAATAGTTTATTGGGGGGGGGTAGCAGAATTTGCGTGTGGCTAAATGAGTCATGCTCTTCACACATTAGACTTTTGCTGTAGAGTCCAGAGTACTTCAGAGCTCACATTTATGAGGTGACTTTAAATGTTGCTTTAATTTTGTTAAATATTACAAAAACTCCTGCAAATGCTGCCTGTAAAAGTAGCATATGAAGGATTATTATAACAGTGGAGATATAGTGTAGCCTAAACAATAACTACAAGTTAAGTAAGATGTGATGGCTACTTATTAGTTTGTCTGCAATCTATTGGCCCCTCCAGAACCCCAAATTTGGTTTGATTGGAAACACAACGGTCCACAGACATGTGACTGTACTGTAGGGGGTTTGCTAGAAACTGTGCAACTCTAGGATTTCAGCAACTAAAGGGGTAGAAAGGCATGCAAGCCACTCATCACTCAGGTGTAGGCGTTTCAGATTAAAACTACATTTATTGTAACACTGTTTTCAACCATAGGGGTTTTTTCTGGACAGAAATCAAGGAGTGTACCTTTAATCCAAAAAGCATTTAGTGTTTGAAATATTAAAATGCAATAAAAGGCTGTTGAGATGTATTAAAATACACTCACATATAGACACAAATATAATCTTGTGACATTTAAGATACACATATTTGATTCTGAAACCAGACGCATCTTCAACTGAAATTTAAATTCTGCTTTCCTTTAGATTACCTGTATGTCTAGGCAGTTACAACAAGTAATAAAAAAACAATTAAAACTAAAGAGGTGTTCTGCAAAAAAAGTAAAGTGTGATTGCGTTGCAGCATTAGACCGTAATTTTTCTTACTCTATGCAAGCAACATGGACGTGAATGCTTTAGCCTATGATAGAATGGGTTGACACTACCACCCCTAGTTAGATAGCAAAACAGGCTAATTGTTCCTTGCAATAAGTTAGCTAGGTATGTGTTGACTTACATTGAAAGCTATCGACAGCTAACTTAGCATGCAAGTAAGCTAATTTGCTTTTAAAGTTGCCTTGTCATCTCTTGAATCAACACAAACAAAATATGTAGGCTGTGAATAATCCAGTGTTGGTGGTTTCATAATTTATTTAAAAATTACAGCAGAAAGCGTTTGGATGTTTTCGAATTGTGCCGATGAGAAATCCGAAGGCGTAAAAAGTACTACTTAGTAATTCCCCTTTAATTTCAATGGGGGGGGAAAAAGGATTAAAAAACTAGAAAAACAAAAAACAATGGGAGGGATTGCAAATATTTTAATACTACACAGGATCAGGACGGACATGTCAGAGTTGGAGCAGTGTCGATATGTCAAATTCTCTAGGAGCAGAAGCGGTGCCAAAAAAAAAATGGAAAAAAGGTGGAATAAAGAAGATAACAATAAAAAAACAGTAACAATAACTTTATTCTACTAAAAATATTTTAGGTCTTTCTGGACATAAAAATTAACCTTCACGCAGGTAACCCAAAGGGTACAGTATTATGGCCGCTTCTCACTTTTCAATGCTGTGTTTTGCTTGGAAACACGGTTGACATCAGTTTGTTTCAGTCCCCTTCAGCTGTATTGAACATCAGCTCTGCAACTGTCCTCCACCTCTGCCATGGAGGAGGTGTGACTTTGAGGGGTCCGTGTGCAGAGGGAGAACTGCTTTCGAAAGGGCTTTCTGGGCTATTTTGTGGTTGCGATGCCTTTTGGCTGCAGCTCTCCAAGCAGCTCTCTTCTGTCTTTTTGTCTCCTCAGACATCTCCGCGATGAGAACCCTTTTCTTCATGTAGCTGGAATAGAGTGGGAATAAACACATAAAATGCGCATACACAGTCAAGATCTGCTCCTTCATAAAAACAACAAAGAGCTCTTTCAAATCATGTCTGGTTTTAAAAAGTCAACATGAAATCAGTGACTGTAACAGCGACCTACAGTATACAAGTAAATAGCCCTAATTCAGGTTCACTAATGATTTTCTGTTGTAATAAATCCAAAGCAGTTTCCTCCCAAAAAAATCCCGCCAAAATTTGTTTTGTGGGGGTCAGAAGTGCAGTATTAACATGAATATGCTGAAAAACTCCTACCTATTTTCAGACTCAGACAGGTGGTGGTCTACCTGCCTACAGTCACCAACAACACAATCTGTACCAAGGTTATATTTATTCTACAAAATACATCTAAAAATAGTATGGTATAACAAAACCTTTATTTATATAAAAAATAATACATCTTTAAAATAACTATAGTATGGATATCCTACCTCTGCTGCTGTTTCTCTTTGAAATCTCTGAGACCTTCAGGAGTAGCACGAATTCTTTCCCTGTACTGCTTTTGTTTCTCTGCATTAGTCAACTTCCCTGAGGTCAAACACAGCATGCTCTATTAAAACTTCCAGATTTTAATAGTCAACAGATTGATATTAAGTGGTCTCATAGACTGTTTTTCCAGTGACCGGGAAGTGCTACCGAAGACAGTTAAACTTTTTTTCCTGTGAAGCTTGTAAACAGGGAAAATCTTAATTCAAGCAACTTGAATTAATGATGCAAACACTGCATATACTCAAAAGAATCAATCAAAATGGAAGGCGTCAGTCCACCCTAAGTTGAAACAAAAATGCCATGGGAGAAACTAACGAAGCAGTGTTTGTTTTACAGCCAGCCCTGAGAACAAATTCTTCTCAACAAGATGACCATGTTCCCTGATAGATAGGCGTTTATCTGGTTTGGTAACACCTCAGAGTCACTGCAAACGGCGAACACTTGTTTTTATTGATCCTCTAGTCTGTAAAAAGCATCTCTGAACAAGCTTGTCTGTATTGTGTTAGCTCACACCAAGAATGAAATAGCGAATTGACGATGGCCCAACTACTCTTTTAGGCATACTAAATATGGGCTGCCTAATGCCATTGTCTGCAATGTTTTAGTAATTTAACTTCAAAACACATTTTCCATTTTCTTGAATGAATAAAAAGCTGTGATCATGTAATCAAAACCATGTAATCAAATCAGCGCAGCATATTTCAGTTAAAATTAAGGTGTGAATTAGTTATGAAATAATAAAATACTTTTCAGTCGTTTCTGTCCACACGGACCAAGTCCCTGTTTCGCCTCCTGGTGGTGTACAGAGGCCTCACACACCTCCCATCTGATGAAGACTGTCTCGCCAGTAGGGGGCTCTTCTTTGACCCGAGGGCAGGGCATGTCACTGTCAGAGGAGAAGCGTGTGGTACTGTCAAAGGCCTGTGAATCCTGGTCCCCAAGATCCACCTGAAAGGACGACACTGCCTCCGTGTTTTTTTCACACTGTGCATTGGAAGGCCTTGGAGCCAATGTCACTTCGGGGCCTGGAGACAGACATGAACACATAATAGCATGTGGAGGCAGGATAGACTAGAAGATAGGGTGGTCAACCCCCAGCCTAAAGGTATTGGGTTGGACCCCTGAGCTACCTGTAGGCATACCTGCTCCCTAATACTTGTAATTACACTTACTGCATAAGTGAAATGTGTCTTCCAAATAACTTAATTATAGCTACTGCAGCAAAGTGATGGCTTTGCAGCTCTACGTTTACATATAAAACAAGAACATATGCAGACAATACAGGACACAGCAGACATACTTCTAAAGTCCATATTCACATCTTGCTCTCTTTTATTGTCACGTTCACAGCAGTCTTCTCCAAAACTCGCATCGGACATGTCTGGGTTAAATTTATTTTCTGACAATGAAGAACAGGGGCCTATCTGTAGGCGTAACGTCTTCAATTCATTTTCAGTATGTGCTAATTTATATTCCAGTAGACTGATCTCTTTATTCTTTTCAGACACCATGTTCTGTAGATCTAATATTTTATCATTATTGACACTGAAAATCACATCCATTATTACACCTACAGCCGTTCTGATTGCATTTTCAACACGCAGAACCTCATCTTTAGTATATAAATGTGAGTGCATGTTGCTCGTTGAGAGTATTGAAACATACAACCTTCCAGGGCTTCTGGCACGACTCAGTTACAAACCATGTAGGCTACTGTGGAATTTGTTTAATTTGTTTTAAATAATAAATATTAGCTTAAATTAACGCAAATTAAACCTAAAAGCACCGAAGAGAGGGAGTTGATTAACGGAACAGAACGGAACTACAAGTCTTCTTCGACTATTGATTTTATTCTCATACTACTACTTCTTCTTTAATCATTTTCGGCAGCCTGGACGCTTCTTTTGGCGCACTGCTGCCATCCACAGGTCAATATAAAGCTCGAAATGAGCACGTATACATTTTACACAGTCTATGCCAGTGGTTCTTAACCTGGGTTCGATCGAACCCCAGGGGTTCGGTGAGTCAGTCTTATGGGTTCGGCGGAGGATAAGACACACCCGACTCATATGATTCGTGATTACACGCCCCCCTTCGGTGGGTTCGGTGAATGCGCATATGAAACTGGTGGGGTTCAATACATCCAACAAGGTTAAGAACCACTGGTCTATGCGGTATACATCCATGCTACATGCTATACAAACATTATATTTGCCATGTCTCGTTGATTTTCAATTATAGTAAAAAACGTTTCATTCACTATTTTTTTTAAAACAAGATCACTCTTTTTTTAAATTCTCATACTGATCACAGCTGACAACACTGACAACTGACAACACAGTAATGTTTCGACAGACGCAGAAATACACTAAAAATACACAATACACTACTCGCCTGAACTGTCATAATATGTTAATATATTCGTGATTCTACATAACTGTCCTCCATAAAATTATGTTTATACTGCACGGTCAATGGAGTACAACATATATCATGAGCGAATGCTATAGAGAGTGCAGAGGGAGGGATGGGGTTGATTCTCGCTCTCTCTCATGATACGCACAATACATACGGCCGTACACCTGCAGGCGCCGCTGTCCACTGTTAGGGTAAATGCTGTTTACTAATAATGTAATGTAATCTGATCCCCAATTCAATCCCCAGAAAAATGAAATTACATTTACAACAGGTTCCTAAAAATATTTAATATTGAATATTTAACTAATCAGCATTTATTCTCATTCTATTATTATTAAACGGCAACGCTGATAGAAACATCAATAGTACAGTATGTTTACACAGTTTTCGTGTGCATCATCCGTTAGTAGGGACAAATGTTATCCACTAGATGGCGGCATGTCACAGATGATAATGTTATTCCTTTAAGTATATTAATTGTTTAATTTTCTAACTGTAGGTCATACTTTTGTTATACTGTAAGATTGATAGGCTACCGTACATAACATATAATACAGTATATTGCAGTGGAAAATATTCAGTTATAAGCCTAAATTGAAAAGGATATGCATAATGCTTTTAATACATTCTTTAATATTAAGATATACAGTTAATAAAGCCTATATGCCAACATTAAATTTACAATAGACATTGCTGCACCATCAATGTGTTAAAAAAAAAAGACACACTTTGTTTTGTCTATATCCACATATTATTAATAAATAATTCAGAAACAAATGACCAGGGGGGATGCATAATGCCTTGAATAAATGCTTTAATAAGATATACAGTTCATACAGTATATTGCAGTGAACAGTGTTACATTAGAATCTTAAATTGAATAGGATGTGCATAATGCTTTTAATACATTCTTTCATTTGTTAATAAAGCCTATATGGCAACATTACATTTACAATAGACATTGCTGCACCATCAATGTGTTTAAAAAACAAAAAATGACACACTTTGCATTGTTTATATCCACATATTATTAATAAATTATTCTGAAACAAATGAACAGGGGGGCACAAAGAAAATTGCAAATGGTGACATCTACATTTTTGCCCTTTTGTGACTTTGTGTCACATTCTTGAGGGTGTTGTTGGGGGTTGGAAGCCAGCGGGGAAGGGTGGCCTTGGTCTTTTCAGCTGAGGCGTCTGAAATAGCTCTCCGCAGGTCAGGAAAGGTTTTTTGTTATCACTCTTGAGGGCTGCTCTTGTTGAGTTGTTCTGTGAAGTGACCCGAACACTGAAGCAAAGTGGTGGAGGTGTCTCCACCGTGGGGGTAATGTGCTTGTATCTTCAGAGGGGGTGGTGCGCATGCACGCGCGTGCGTGTTTGTTTGTGTGTGTGTTAATAGGGAGGAAGTCCGATCTTTAGTCTTAGTCTTTAGTCAGCTGTGCATGGGGCTAGCAGGAAATGCTCAGAATTGTTAGAAAATCTCCCTCTCTCGCTCTCTCTCTCTCTCCCCATCTTTCTCTATTTCTGTCTCTCTCTCTTCATTGCCTCCTTTCTCTATCGTGCAGTCAGTCACCGGACCAGACGCAAAGCAACAGCAATTTGTGCGATTTCACAGCTCACTGGGCCCCTAAAACTCTGACAGCCCTGGACCAGGGGGTGGGGGGGCGGGGGGGTGGTTTGGAAGAGAAATAGGGGGA